>DWDX01002294.1:0-15593 GCA_018245675.1 Agara michaeli
AGGTGATGAGCCTATTGCCATGCACCGGGCACACATCCAGACTCTGAGTCACTACTAGAAATTCTAAATTAGAAAAAAAAAAAAAAATTTATTAAAATCCTTATAAAACCAAACATACGTTTCACCACAGGCGGGTAACTAAATTTAACTTAAAACTATGTATGTGAATAATTAAATATAACGTTAACCTAAATAAATTCTGTAGTTCTTCACTTATTTTTACATTTTTCTTATATTGTCTATATTAAAGATCCGAACTGAGATGTAGGTACCTCAAGACCAATAAATAGATGATCAATCACAGCGTTTCAAGGACCTATCTAGTCACGATATTTTAATGAGGATAATTGTTGAATTATTTAAATAACTGTCAACATACACGACGGTCGTCGCCTGTGAGGAAAATTCCTTAAGTGGGAAAAAAGTTTATTGGTAGGTTTGTTGGACTATAAAACGTTATCCCTGAGGTGTTAACGTTCGGCCATTAATTTTTGCTGCTCCAGGTTAAACCTTCCACTTGAAATAACACCCTGTTTTTTTATTGCCGAGACGAAACCCGATGGCGTTTCCAGTAATAGTAAAGAACGACCTGGCCACTCGTTAAACTGGCGGAAATTGCTCTGGCAACAAACCTGTACAGTACATACATAAGTAAATTCAGTATGTTCGTTTGACTTGTATACTGCACGAGTTAAAATATCATTCGCATAGAAAGCTGTACTGCAAAGTTGTACAAGCCTAGTAGGTTCGCTAGGCTTCTTTTCAACATTCCTGCGTCTATGAATTTGAATAAAAGGACAAAATGCTTTTGGCAACAAACGAATATTAATACATAGAAATATACAAGTTTCCCAAATATTTCAAAGTTTTTAATAATGCATATTTTTTGCTGCGATGATGATCTTTATGCAGCAAAAGGCAGGTGACGGTAGAGCGCTTAATCACAAGTAGAAATATTCTTCAAACAAGTCGCAGTATACGGCTCTTTTTTAGCGTGGAAAGGACGAGGATGCTATTGTCTACAGGCGTGTAGCATTTAAAAATGCTTAACGAATGAAAATGCAGACCATCGGAAAATGTCTGGTATAAAAATAACGATCTACATTCACTGATAAATAAACGGCGAAGTGAGGGAAATCATTTCTATGGGTTAAACCTACACCAATGTAGCAGAGATACCTATCATTTTATTCTCGATTCATAGGAAAGCGTCATTCCCGCTAGTTTGCTTCTAGAAAATTGTTGTTTTCCTTTATAAAAACACTTCAGTTTCATTCTCGTATATTATTTCAAGATAGAAATCCAATTTCAGATTGAAAAGTTATGTCGACGTTGTGTTGAAATTATAACATAATACGACCTTCCGTTGAGGTTTACTGTTATTTCATTTTATTTATTAAAGAAAAACTATTTTAACTTAGTTACATTAAATTAATTTATGTACGTTTTTTATAGCAAAACAAGTTTATAAATAT
The DNA here is from genome assembly GCA_018245675.1 of Agara michaeli. NCBI lineage: Eukaryota > Metazoa > Arthropoda > Insecta > Lepidoptera > Hesperiidae > Agara > Agara michaeli. Next base: position 1,476 of record DWDX01002294.1, read on the forward strand.
AAATTGCGACTCCATTTTCTTTTCAATTTGATTATAAATCAATAAACATCACACATATCACTAGCCTGATTTTATCGTGTATAACTGAGTTTAAAAAATGACAGTTTTATGAATCATAAAAGTATAAGTACCCATTAGTCTACCAAAAATTTAGATATTAAATTAGCAGTGATAGAGAGTTGACGTTAATAACAAATATGTACAGTACGCATACATGGACGGAAAACAACGGAACGTGACAGCGGGAAATCAATAATTCTAAAACACACTATCCTCCAAAATCCATTTATGAAATATCGTATAAAACAGTCCGCGGGCGATTTTATTTATCCCAGCCAGTTCGAAGACAGAAAAGGAGATCAAATAGCCTTTGTCCTCCCTCTTTACTTATTCAAACAAAATTACATATGCCTGCTTCTGAATCGCCATTGCCCGAAATTTTACGCGTTGGAGATAGTGTCATGAATATAAATCTATCGTAAAAGACACCACGGCAAGGAGAACCGAGTTTACGGCATAGCTCACTTTGCATTCTTTGTACGGCGACCCTTTATGGTCGGTTTATAGACCGAAGTCCTTTTGCATAAAGCCTGTTCTCCGTTGTCATGACTCCCCAGTCCCGACCGTTGAGACTCTTAGCGAGTTGTATTATTATTGTTTTCGTAGTCTCTATAGTTTAAGTAAAGTTTTATTTAAAAATTGAGAAGTAGCGAACCGCTCAAGAGATATGAAGCATCGTAATTTATTTTATTGAAAGTGGTGCAAATAAAAGTGGACCAGCAATGATTTCAGTTTTGTTTTTAATCCATCTTTCATTTATTTAATCATTGCAAATTAATGATTGAGCGAACTTGTCTTAGGTGAAGTTCTCTCATTTACGAGTAGGTATATAGCAATTTACCTATTTACCTATTTACGAGTAGGTATATAGCAACATTACTAATAAGCCAGTCCGATATATCTTTTATTATTTTAGTTATAGTAACTGGTGCTATCTTTAGTGGTACGAAAGTTACAAGTATTCATAAATTTGTTGTTATATGAATTATTAAACAAAAATATTTCACACTACTGATAACTTTCTATGATCGTTGAGAAAATAAAAGATTTGTCATAATTCGTCAATAGAGGAAAAAAAAGCTAGTATTTAGAGTGGATGTTTAGCGCCTGCAGGGATCGCTGTTAACTATTAATCCCATTTTCTTTTGCTGGAGATAACGAAACTCATTTAAGATATCTCGCGAACGCCTTTCAGCCGTTTTGGGGTGCAGCCTTTGAATGGACTAGGGACGTCTATGGAGCAAATTACAGATATAGATTCTATTTTTTCCAATTAAAATTTTGTACAATATTGCATAAAATAACCTATGTTAAAATGGTTAAGCATGCTGCAGATCAAAGAACGTGCTAAGGGCATGAATACCATACAAACTGGGTATTTTATTATTATATATTTAACTTTACGAAAACGAATGGAGTATTTTTTGCCAAACTCGATCCAAGAACGTTCTATTAAGTTTGTTTTCGTTTTATTGGCGGTTTACACAAGAGTTAATTAATCGAAATTAATATCTATATATCTACATAATATAAATCACAGCTCGACTCCTCGTATGGCCCTGTTCCTTAATACATTCGTATTTCGTCTAAAGAGACCAAAGGTTCTCTCTTTATGTGTAATAAAATTTTCTTCAAAGTATTCTTAATTGAAAATTTAAATTTATGCATAAGCTCTGATTGTAGAGGCGCGAGCCACGACAAGGTCGTTTACGACAGCCTTTGCTGAGTAGGTATCTTTAGATTAGAGTACTATTAATTTAAGGATTTGAAAAAATGGAGCAACTTTTTATTTAGTCTTAATTACATATAATGCGAGTATAACATAACTGTATTTTGTTATATTAATCTGATTAAAATAGAAAATCAATCATTGGCATCGCCAAAAAACATCCATTAGGTACATTAAAGTCTTTCATTTTATAGTTTAATAATATTATACATCAAAGAGAATACATGATGAAAGAATTAAAATAATGAAAGGATACAATAAAACATAATATAAAACACATTATAACTTTTATTGCATCCATTATTGACCATTGAATTGAAATTTCAGATATGTACATGTACATGATGTTACGGTTTTTTTTTACATGGTAATAAAAATCCTTGATGTTCGATAAATATACTTAAGCGTCTTCCACAAAAGGTCTAAGTAATGATATTTAAAATTTTAAACATCATAAGCTTCATGATATCTTTCAAAGTTCTGAAATGTCTTTACAGTGCCTAATTAATAGCTTGATATATATATATAAGACTTGTGATATACAGAATTTATTAATGTCTTCGTTCACAACGGACTTAAAACTATAAGAAGCAAAAGTTTCTTGAAGTTACATTATCGATTCTGTAAGTCTCGTAAAGTGTCTAGTCTTTTGTGCGCTTTCTTTAATAAGTTTCACGTTAAAGTAAGCAGAAAACGTAATTTCAATAAAATTATACATAGAAGTTTATTTCACAATATATAGGTACTGTCATGTCTGTTATTATCCAACTTTGCAGCATTAGTCTTTTGACCTTTGTAATTAAGTTAGTATAAACCGACAGACAGCCGTGTCTAGCGTTATCAAACTTCCGTTTCGGAATAAATGTCGTCCGATTATTTATGTGCGGAAGAGGGCGCATCGCGAGATTGCCTTCTGATTGTGACGCCCCAATTGAAACGGATATTTTGCAAAGTATCGCCAAAATTATCATTCGCTAAGGATTTGTTACAGAATCGCGACATGAAAGTTATCTAGTTTTCATTATTTTGTTAGTCATTCGTTATAGAATACGCGTATGGTCCGAGCTTCAAATATACGTAAAAGTTACTTCAACGAGTTCTTTACCTAAATGAGATTTCAAGTAGCAAAAACTTGAAAAGTTACTGCGAATCACAGTTAGCAGTCCTATAGTAATGGACATTCGACTTTTAAATTGTGAAAGTTCCATCTAAATTTATTTGTCTACTTGTAACTCTTGCGTGAAGCGAACGGACCAATATTGCACAATACATTTTTTTAAACGGCCGTCCGGTTATATTTATCTTTCAATTTGTTTAACATACATAAAAAACCTTATAGCAATTCTATAACAATAAAACAGGATAGGCAAAAAAAATAGGCAGAATAAATATGCAAATACCTTTTATTATTTCAAGAAGATACATTTCGTGAAACTCGCGAATTAAAACATAGCACATCTGATTAATACATTAAAGAGATAAAGAGCCGATTTGGTGCGTCCAAAAAAATTCTGCTCTTCCGTTGGAATTATCATTTGGCAGCGATTTGTTTCATTTTCACGCCATTGCCTCTTCGTTCTTGGATTTCATCGTCGATAACATCAATAGCTTTTATACATATAAAGTGGTTAGATCGAGCACAAAATGGAACGTCGTGAAAAGTTTAAACTGTTAGTATATTGTTTTTAAAATACACGACATTATAGCAACGCAAACTTTCGCAAAATAATATAAATATGAAAGGTACTAATATTATTTAAGAAATTATTTCTATTATATATTCTGTCAGACCTCTATATAGAATTTTATAGACCGAAATTTATAGACCGAATTTTATAGAACCGAAATTTATAGACCGAATTTTATAGAAATGTTTCTTTTCTATAATTTTTCATACAAGACTCATCACAGCACACGGGGTAGAAATAATTATTAAACTCAAGGAATGCTGTATTAACTAAAACGTACACGTGACAAGGAGGTCGCTTTAACACATTTTCCCTTTGCGGCCCCTATCCAAAATTCCACATTAAATTTTAATTCGATAATTCACAGCGTAATCTGTTTAGTCCTTTGCGTCGTTAATTTTTTGGATATGTCCGTACCAGTTAGTTATAAAAGCGAAAATAATTTCATAAAAGCGTTATATCTTTCCCGGGTCACGTAAGTGGGCGCTTCGGGGGAAAATTACATTTTGTTTGGCCACGTCCACGGAGGCGACATGGGACAAGTGAGTTAACGAGTGTTCAGGATTCTTGGTAATTCTTTCATATCTCCCCGATCTCTGGATAGACGAGTTTGCTGAATCTCTCCGTAAATCGGTAAGTAGGTTATTGTTTCACGACATTTTTCCCACAATGCTATTGAATAAAACATCGGTCTATAAAGTGTCGTCTTGATATTTCAAAGGGTTTCAGTGCTCGTGACTTCTATTTATGTTCTCGACTGATATTTTTACATTTCTGAAACATTACTAGGCAGAAAAAATATTTTACGTATTTTTGACAAACTTATATATGTAATATGAACGTTAATTCTTTTCAATTTACTGATTGACGATTTTTACAATAAAATACACTAGTAGGTATTTCAGTTTATGTTAGAAAGAAGTAGTTTTTTTGCAAATAACCATAATTAACTATAAAATGAAAATCTGTTTTATTGTTATTATACACATTTTATTCTATTATATAGTTAAATAAATCACCAAAATTTCAATTCACCAAAATCTTTAAGCATAAAATAAATAAGTATCAAATTATCTTACACAATAATTACCCACAAACATGAAATGCTAGGGAAGGTGACAGTCTGGAACCTTTGCCTCATAAATCACCGTATCTATTCAAAAGTTTAACCATAAACAAGTTAGTGTTACTGAGATATCTTTGGTGACTATTGTGAGGTAAAACATTTGATTTTGAATGCAAATTTAACGTAGTGAATGAAAATAAATAGCAACAGAATATAAATATATTTTGTACTGCATTATTCAATATTAAATATAGTATATAATGTAGATTAAATTATTTTAAAACGATAATCAGCGATCGCCCCGCGATCGAAAAACGGCATCAATTCGTTACATTTTTAAATTATAACGTAATTGACGTTCTTGTGTTAAAGATAAAACCACGATAGTTTGAGCATATGATTTTTTAATAATTTTCCAGTTATTTGTATGTTAAAAATATGGGAGGTATTGATCAATTGCTCGACTTTTCTATGTACATGAAAATGACAGTAAAAACGTAGACAGTGAATGTATGACTTTTTAAATCTATACATATAAAAGCGAAAGGTTACTCACTCCTCACGAAATCTCAGAAACTACAAGTGCTAGGAGTTTCAAATTTTGCATGCGGGTTCTTTTAAGGACGTAAGTGCTCACTAAGACGGGAGTTTATGAAATTCAACCCCTAAGGGGGTGAAATGGGAGGATGAAGTTTGTATGACATTTTGTCAATTTTAAACCGATCGGGCTGAGACTTTGCATGCATAAAGTTACTATGACATAGGCATCCGCTAAGAAAGGATTTTGATAAATTACACCCCTAAAGGGATAAAATAGGGGATGAAAGTTTGTATAAAACTTTCTTAGATTTTACTTAAATTCAAACACGGACGAAGTCGCGGGCACAGCTAGTTAAATATATTTGTAACAAACATTGCATTTATATTTATATGTATTTTGCTGTCCTTTTTATACACTGGAACGTTGCCAAAGCTCACACTTCCGAATTTTGATAAAAACCCAGCTCAACTAACATTAGCAGCAGATATGTAAACATTTCAATACAATACACACGTTCCAACCTCTTAAACTCTGGGTCGATTGTTTAGGTTTATTAAATAAGCTTTCTGAGCCAGCTACGGATATGATCCGTTGCAAAATATTATAGTGTACACATATATGCGTATATGATGTAACACTCAGTACCAGAAAATAGCCATTTAAGTAACAACGAACATTATATCAGCATTAGCGAAGTTGTGTCTGTGTCGCACTCTCCTGCGGGTTTCACCTGAAATAAAACGCTACGAGGAAATGTTGTCAATGCGGAGTTACATTACGCGAACTAAAGTTATCACTGTGACATGTACTTATATACATGACATGTACCAAAAAACCAAGAACACTCTCTTAAAACTAAGTGTAGTGTGAAAATCGGTGGAGAAGTGATTCGTGAAAAAGGTATTTTTCTGAAAATCGCTAATTACTTTTTGCTGCATCTAATACTTTTTATCGCCATTCGCCTTAACGTTCCCTTTCCGACAGCCCGGTAACACTACGTTACGTGACCGCAAACAAATATCTTCGCTGATAACGCTTACAAATAACGCACAATCTTTTTACATTTCCAGTTGAAAAGAAATGTTTTCACCGCAACACTCGCGACACTATTAACATATTGCGATTTGAATACAGACTTCTTTTCAACAAAGTAGAGTGCATTTTTGATGCAAATTGCATACACTATAGAGTGTATTCGTAATATTGTTACCTCGAAATGAAAATTACTACTTACAACTGTATTATTAATTAAGACATGTAGTTACATAAATCATGATTATTATCATTTAAGAAAAAAAGTTAAAATTTTAGTAAGATTTTTTTCTCTTTACTCTCACTTACTCCCACTCTCACTCTTACTTAACACACACACTATTTCAAACATCAGAAACACAAATAAAGAGAGTTTATACAAAATGTACGAGAATCGTTTTAGTAACAACATTTTAAAAAATCTACTCGAATAATAAAACTTACTATTCTAAATGTACTATAAAATCTTGCGATTTATATGCACTGAATCAACCAACCCTTCACACCTTCACGAGGGAAAATTTACCTTTTTTCACAGCTTCGCTTGTAGCCTTACAGCGGTTAGCCCGAGGCGGACAACGTTCATCAGTATGCTCCTTTCCATTACAAACGTTCGACATTAAATAACGTTGGAACAAAATATACCTGTGCACAATACACGAATACGCAATTTACAATGTAGAAAATGTCTATTCTTCATTACTCTGTTCAGCACCATCCAGGATTTTTTAAAGTAAATGATAGACCGCTTAAAGCTAAATTCTATCCAACTATCAAATATCTAGCCCAAGTTCGACGAAATGTAGTGTTGGTGGGAAATTAAGGCTTTTCTCACACGTTTGTTAAAATTGACGAAACTGTTCGAGAGAACGCGTAGAGCGTACATTATTAGTAAGTCTAAAGTAAGTAAAAATTTCATTGCATAATATTTGACATTCTTTGAGCATACCGTAATTTTTTGTGAGCCGCTCCATCGCAAGCGCATCACTATAAGGCGGTTTCATGGAATATAGTAGAAATGTAAAACGGACCGGATTCGAGACATTGCTTTTATTAGTGTGCGCACGGTTCCTTGCAAATTCTCCAAGAGATTTTGTGTCAACGACCTAAAGACAGACGGCAATAAATGCTTCATTACACTAATTTTTTTATGGAACGATATAATTTTGTGTACAACAAAAATTTATCACATTCACAAGAACCACACATTCTGCTTTTAACCTCGGAGTGATTCGCCTGAGGCTCGACATGCTACAGCGCGTTCCATTGTAAACGCCGGCCAAGACGTCGAGCTTAAGGAACACAGCAATTGTGTAAGAGAGTTGGATGAAGAATAATAAACATATTAAATACGTTTTATTCTTGCAGTTCAAAACGTTTTTAATGCTTTGTAATGCTCAATCGGATTGGTAGAGACAACTTGTGTCTATAACTTATTTTTCTGTGTAGTCTCATGTGTGCATGTTTTTCCCTTCATCTGAGGGAGATCGCTGCAATCGAAGTTTATAAATTTTCCAAAGGCCACAGAAAAGGTTACCCAATGCCTACCGCTTATATATATCTGTGACCGACCTCTAATAGGGCTATAAGAATGGGACTGTTAGGACGAATTTAGTTAATAAAGCTTTTAATAAGAATTAGTTGATGAATATTCGTTGTAACAGAGACGGAACAGACAACAGAACAGCATAAATGGGAGTGTTACTAATGAGTCCAGTGAGTACCTGTTAGTATAAGTGCAGTTAGTATTTGTTAGTATCCGCCCTGTCAAAGGTGCTTCACAGATGCATTGCTACTCTTGAGGACTGAGATGATTGCCTCTGGTATACACAAGGACCGATAAACACACCCTTCAAATCGAAACACAGATTATTGTAATAACATCTGTTTCACGGTAGAAATAGTTGTGGCGGTATTATTTCCCCGGGAGAACCGTATACATGTTCGACCACCTACCAGAAAATTGTTTACAAAAATGATCGCACGACCAACCAGTGGACGGATTTGTTGAGGTATTAAAATTTTCTATTGTACGAGAATATCATGGTCACGTCCAGTCATCCTAACGCGAGTTCTTTTTAAAGAGGGGGGAAAAGTAATATCCCGTAATGCGTTGTTTTAATTTGGAATCGTAAATAATAATTTGGTCAATTTTCCCTTTACAATGTTGGTTGCGTGCTCAAAAGTTTTTATTGGTATTTTATTGTTATTTAGACGTGTTTGTTCCTTGTTTCAGATTAGATCGGCGGTTTAAAAGGAGCCGGGCGCTAATGTGAGTTTCGAAATTTTCTTTTATTTATGTAACGTAACCTAATTGAATTTCTCTCATTCCTCTCGTGCACATAAAACGTGGCCAGAAAATTTATGAGTGCATCAACATGTTACAATAAACTTTCGGGTCGTGTTCATCAACTCTGACGTAATGACAAAACCCCCTGGCAGATAGGTTCGCCTAATGCGAAACAAAACTAGTGGATTGTGGAAGTTTTCAGAGGGAAATTGGCGTCAACGAGAAGGTACGCCCAAACTATGAGCGTTAATAAACTTTTATGAAGGTTCCAACCATTTAACCGCGAGTCAAGAGCTAATCCCACTAGCCGGCCACCGTGGAACAACGCACCTGAGACCGGGCTTTTTATTTCTCTTTCACATTTCCACCTAATTTTAGCCACCGCAGAGGCTGGTAAGGTGGGCTGAACTTTGTCGGGCGTCATAAATTTATTTAACGGCCTGAAGGCAATAAGAGGCGGAGTGTAAAAAGAAAAATACGATACCAACGTGCCTAGCCGTTATTGCAATTAAACAGAGGAAGTAAATCTTTCAATACGAGCGCAACCGTTCGCCTCCCGTTTCCCGCCTTAATTTATCGCTTTGTTTTAGTCAGCGGCGCATCACATTGACGGATTGCAATGTGTTTGATTAAAAAACGATGTTTAATCCTTGTTATCTGTGTACCACCTTGAGATGAAAACCTGATCAAAATAAAGAAAACCGGATGACACGGCCGTGCTCATAATTGCAAACATTTTTGTCATTTGTATTGCATTTCTATCTGAAATATGATTCATTCTAACATATCTAAATAACAACATAACCATGTTAAAGGACACTCCAGAACCCTTTTCTCCTGATCTAGACCGATGCCTGTACTTGACAGCTGACAGGCCATTGCATTGAGACCCGCCATGGGGACATACTTATAAGGTGCAACCGAAAATATATGTATAATATACCGTAATAAAAAACACTAAAATTAAATTGAAAATTGTAGCGAAAATATAGAAAACATCGTTCAAAACAATAGATTTCAAAGCAGTTCGGAAGAAAATTTCCTTTTGATATCCGTATCTATTTTTTTTTCATTCCTCAAAGGCGAACAATAAAGAGGCAAGGATTGGCTCACATCTACGATAGCTCAATTGCCCCACATACGTTAAATTTTTTTTATCCTTGTTTCTCAGATTTTTTTGCCGAACACTTTTTCCCGTGTCACTATTATTGTACACTTTGATTGTGTTTGTTATGTTGGATATAATATTCGACAACGGCTGTGTACCAACTCGGCACCACGTTCATTCAACAGTTTCATTGTTTTAACATCCGCGGACGGGCGCCAGCGCTCACCATCAACTGAATGCTAAATTCAGTCAAACAGAAACCAAACCAAACTTTTGTCTACATATCAATATGTTCCTAATTAATCAGTTCCAAAGCCATTTTAACTTTGTTACTAATATAAATAGTTATTTAGTCATAAGGAGATTAGTATATGCAACTGCAATAACTAATTACAAAATCGAGCCCTCACCCAAGGATAATTAATTTCTCAAACTACTTTAAAATTTCAAAAATTAAAACGCAGTTGAAGTTAAATTTAAAAACCCTAGTCTCAACTGTTTTAAAGCAGTCACTGAGTAGGAGTGTAACTTAAAAATCGTTTGCGTAATTTCGAAACAGTCGGGTACAAAGGCGTTAAAATTACCAGTTTTTGAAACTAAGCGATTACGGCGTTCACGAAAGCTCAAGTAAATAAATCCCGCAATTTCTGTTGCAACAAAAAATGAAGGGATCAAAATAAAACCCTTCTTGCACCAATAGCAATGGACCATTGTTGTAGCCACAGATTCCTGGCAGGTAATATGTCGATATTCTATGATGACCGTAGCTTTATGGAAAGTGCAATATCCTCTCACGCTCGTTGTCTGTCGTATGAAGTGTTCAAATTCACATTCAAATTACGCTGCTGCTTGGCAAAAACATGTTTTAGGAACCCGATTTTACAAAATCTAATGCAACACTTGATAAATAGTACCATGGAATATAAAGTTTTCAAAATGGAACACTTCATACTAGGGTCTATTAAATAGTCCACTTGTATATTACATTACTGTTATAAAAGAAATAAATAAACGTCACATAATGCTATTGTGATCATTTATATAGATGTTTTATATCAGTTTCCAAATATCTCGGTTTTTAAGTGTAAGCTAAATGCTTAAGCAAATCGCGCATTTTCCGCGGTAACGGGAAAATGAAGGGACGAGTGTTAAATTCAAATTGCTTAATGGTTCGCGAGCAAGCATTTCATTTTCCATTCCAATTGTTTCGTTATTTAGTACCGTGTGCGCGTAAATGATGCGAGCTTCGCCTTTTGTTTGAGAATGCTAGGAAATATTAGGGAAGTGTATGGAAAAATTACATTTTTACCCAGTTGTAAAGATGCTTAAGAGAGCTTTTTATTGTCGAAGATACTAGATATCCATGATATAATAATAAGCAAAAATTAAAGAAAATAACATGTGTTTATCCAGGCTAGTGAACTTTCTTAGCACAAGAAGATCTGTTGATGACGTCAACTTAGACAGAGCTGTGATGGAGTTACTAAGTTTAATAGTAGTTTCATCTATTTATTGCCTAATGCTTTTTAAAAGTGTGTGTAAGCCCGCCGTGTATCGTATTATTTATAATTGGGGCTGAAATCATCGTTTATTCAGATATTGATATAAATAATAATGTGAAAGGTATTTGTACGCTACAATTATTTAAAATCGAGTACTACACATTCAAACAATTCTGTTTAATAATTAGCAAATATTTAGTAGACCTGGTGTGCTATATAACAATCTCTCAGAAAAGGATATATCGAAAATAAAGGCTCCATGTATAATGAAGTAATTACGTACGGTATTTGATATTTGTCTTTGTCATATCATATTTGTCACGTCTCTAGTCGGTATTTACAAGTCTAGCTTAAAGTGGGTCAGAACTAAAAGTAGTATTTAATATTAATGAAGTGCGTGGTCAGTACTTTTTAGTAATTTCAATGAAACAACACAGTTCGAAGTTTCGATCATTACCTGCTATTAGGGGTGGATAAATATAACTATTTCAATTAGCTGAGTGTGCGCGACAACAAAAAGTAGTCAAATATTCATTGTATGTGGTATCGATTAAACGCGAGTCGTTCGTCATGAATACACGAATACACCCCAATGAAAGATGCTATCGGACACCGCGCTAGGGTTATCAAAGCCTACGACTCTTGGACATATCAGAATTTAAAGAGCATTAATTTAAAGCAACGATTATTATAACTTGAATACGTATGACTTATAAAAGTTACGATTTGAATTACATTACATGTGGCATGTAAAAATAAAAACACGTGGGAACACATGGCAACGAAATTTCCAATTCTGTCTTCTCGGTAGATAATTTAAATGTTGTTACAGATTGTTGAATAATTGTAATAACTTCCACGATATAATAAGCAATTTGACCGAATTTTATAAATACCTATCTGTTATACGATGAGGAAAACTCAAAATTAAAATAAAACTTAAAATTTGAATACGTAATTCTGCATATTTAAATTTTCAATGGCAACCCTAACTCTCCCATATCATTATGGGTGGTGAAATACAAACGTATATCCGTGACCTAAGAACAAATAATATCCAACCGTACATTTGAATGTATACACGGCGTCCTATCTACATTGTTGCTCTCAAACTGTAATCTATGGAACTATCCTACACTATAGGGGAAGTATATTTAACGGTGTTTTGAGAGCGGTTACTATGTATAATTAATCGTAAGCGAAACCTTCAGGAGTGTTTAAATTTTGTATACAGTTACAAATTTGTTTTTAAATTATCTATTCTATGTACAGTCCTATACGAAACTGTTTATATGTAGATAGAAAACTTAAAATCGGAAGTACTTATATTCTTCACCATAGATATATAGATACCATAGATAGATAAGTAAATAATTTCTGATAATCATTAAGATCGAAATATGTTATATCTGAAGTATGTACATATTTGCATAGGAAATTTTGTTTAAATAAAGGTTAAGATGATAGTTAAGTTTTATTTACTATTCTATTTGACGGACGTGTTTTTGTCCAGATGGCGCTACTATTGCAAGATAAAAAACCGATAAACAATTTACGGAAACCTGTTCGAATCGAAACATACAGGAAAACCGTCCCAACAAAAGTTTGTTTCTGTTTCAAATTAACAACGGGTCATTTGACGCACTCCATAAAGCGTCATTTACAGCTACTAAATAGTTGCTTATGTCCCCTTCGTTGTTTTTAAAAAGCTTTCTATCTATTTATTTTTAATACAGTAATATGCGCCTTACATAGAACTACTTCACTACTATAAACACTGAATTCTCAGAATTATTGTGATAACTTTAGTGTGTAGGATCACCGGCAACTATGTTACTAATGTAGCTCTTAGTCAATATTTGAAGAATTTAAGGTATTAAATACATGCATGTAACCTAATATTCTGCTTCCTGTTCACAATTAAAGAAATCAAGACATTTTTTAAGAAGTATCACATTATACATCAGGGAAGCACTAAGCATAATACCTCTGTTTGTGGTACACTTCCAATAGCATATTTATATACATTGTGTTAAATTAAACATGATTAAAATTTCAAATTCTATAGCATTCTGACTTGAATTTACTTATCGATATTAAAACTATAGCATTTTTATGATTCTCTTCCTGGGTTAACGTTAACCTGCCAACTAATTAGCAACTTTTAATTACGCTTTTATGATACAAAATTAAAAACAAAAGCTTTTAAAGCTCTAAAAGGTGTTATTAAAGTGCTCCGGCAAATGGTAGGTGTTTTAAAATGCTTTTTCGAAGCATAATGGTTTGCTTAAATTTAGATAGTCTAAAAGAGAGAAATAAATATCGTATATTTTGGCTTTTATGCTTATTTGCACTTTGAGATTCTCTGGAGCCCGGCACCATTATCGTAAACATCTTTACATAAAACATAGACTTCGAGTAACTACAATTGTCAGAAAGTTGGCAAATTACGAGCTACGAAATTACAACAAAATGTAATTATATTTATAAAACTATAATATTTTTAACTGTTGCCAACTTTTGAATCGAATCCATTTAAATATTTATATCGATATCTCTACGAAGTATATCCTCTGTGTATCTATGTAAATATTAGTATATATACGTAAACATGTATGTATTTGATTAATTTTTAGGTACTGCACTCATTTCTCCCACTTTACGGGTACAATTAAAAAAACGCAGACGTAATCTACTCTAGTGTGCAGTCGGTTGATAATTTTCATGTGCCCATATGCAAATCCATCTCGGAATACGAATGTGGGCATATTTATCCAACTGATTCAATATCCCAGCTCATCGAGATTCGAATCATTGCGGGGTGTATGTGGAATGTCAATGCTCCTCTCTACGCATTAGTGTAATAGGCGGATTGTAAAGAAGGGGCATCGTTAAGTACACTGTTTATGAATAGAATTTGTGAAATTCCATAATGATCTTTGTATCATCATCACTATATAGTATAAAACAAAGTCGCTTTCCGCTGTCTGTCCTTCTGTATGCTTAGATCTTTAAAACTAAGCAATGGATTTTGATGCGGTTTTTTTAATAGATAGAGTGATTCAAGAGGAAGGTTTATATGTATAGTAACATCCATTATAT
>DWDX01002295.1:0-15593 GCA_018245675.1 Agara michaeli
AATATTTGTTAAGTATTATTTAATTAATTAATTATTTATTAATTACCATTTTTCAACTTCATATGACGTAGTGTCTTCTGACCGGGAGGTGTCGTGATCATTGGCATTTTTCTTCTATAAATTTACCGTCATAGCTCAAAATAAATCTAGAACACCACTTGAATTAAATCTTTTAAAACATTGCGTTTAAAGGAAAATGTAGGTATGATTTACATTAAAAAGTGCAGCATCCAAATCTCGCAAGCCACAACCGGATCGCTCGCATGGCTGTGTCAGTTGAATATACGTACAACTGAAATGCAGATGTTCATCCAAACGGGGACTTAATTTCAACTCGCAGTCGACTGAACCCCGACGGTGCGCAATCTCACTCTCAGTCACCCCTTCATTTCCACACTAAGACTGTGTTCTGTGCTAAAACCGTAAATTATTTCCTAATTAACAGCTTTGATCAAATATTCATTTGTAAATGTTTACATTTCGCGATTGCACTCTGTCTATATTTTAGATGTTTAAAGGAAAAAACATCCATTTACTTTGGTGTCTGTTTATTTGGCAATTCTACAGTATATTAAATTAGATAACGGCCTAAGCACTTACCACCAAAGGTTTCGTTCACGTATGGTTTAAGTACAAATAAGATTTCCTCTCAATCCTCTTAAAATTTTCCTATGTTATTAATAATTCACGGAGGTAATTTACGTATTTAAGTACGTATATAATATTGAGATAATCAAAGTCTAAGTTCCATCCATTAGGGTCAAACGCTGTCAAGAAAGCCTGCTAAGGCATTTTTAACCTGGTAATCAATATATGGGCTACAGCCGAAACCGCACGAATCGTAACTGCCGTACGAAGACTCGGGAAACTCGTAAAGTATGATAATTTTACGAGCAATAAAATTCATTTGCAAGATACGTTTATGTTCCTTGGGAATACGAAGCGGATTAAAATAAAATGGAATATTTCTGACTAATCAGTTGCAATATAAACGTAAAACCGAATGGCGTGTTACTGCGCGGCAGGTGTAGGTTTGTAGGTCATGTCATAACACCAATGAGTTTGCATGATCGAACTAGTTATGCTTCTATTCCGATACCTCAATAATATGTACTACATGTTATTATATATACAGATGTGTATACAAAAGACCGCATATAAAACTACTATTTCGCTGATTTTAATTTGCGATATTCGTGGATCTGTTAAACACATGGCTACTTCTATCAGTCCATCTATATTTACGGCAAAGGTAGACGTTCTTTCACCACAGCTTCGTTTGTTTTATTGTCTGTCGCAAAGCCGGCGTTCGTCTTGCAGAGGCACAGAGTCAATTGGGCGTCAAACAGACATTCAGCCTTGAATGCTCACATTCGTTATGAGTGAAAGGCGGTTCGAATATACTATACTCTATGCGTGCCAACATGACTCACAGATGACTTTTAACGTGAAACACTACCGTGCCACAGCGGCCTTAGGAACTAAGTTCTCTCTTTCATATCGTACATGCATTCGTTATTGCGCAAGGGTAATTTGTACAGTTGTAAAATTTAAATAATGAAAGCAGTGAACTAGTTTTTAACGCTGTTATATTTTAGAATCGTTTTAATTGAGACTGAATTAGCTAAAAGGACAAATCACTATAATTAAGATGTCATTATCAGTTTCGCTCAATAGTGGTAACTGCACCAAAGGCCGCTTGTGTATATGTAACTCAATCTCCGGTTGAATGCACGTACGTCTCCAACAGAACTCATGTAAGTTAAATCTAAAGTCGCAGCTTCAAATGTACGTCGAACAGACGTTTAAATCGTTTAAAAACTACATAGAAGCAGACATCCCGTTTGTCTTGATAACGTTTAGCTACATCGATGGTTTACACGTCGATATCTCGTTTACGACACTTCCGTTTACCGACGCTTTACACATGTCATAATCGAATATTCAGGTTGTTATTAACAGGATGTGAACACATCGTCGAGGTCAAATTCAACCGTTGAACATTTTAATAATATGCATTATCGTCACTGCATCTCATTGGTTTTAGACATATTCTTTTTGTTTTGGGTTCATTTATTTATCCAAACGCATAGTCGCCTTCACGGAACTTGACCTTACGTGCACTTGAGGCGATTGATTCTCAGACACCGTGTCGTTGCGAGCGCCGGGTTGAAACCGGACGCCAGTAACCAACGGTTACAACCCCAGCCAACCGAGACCGGGGACATGGGAGCTAAGTGTGTAGGGATTCCTTCATGCTAAATGTCGTCAATAGCCTAAACGAACTCGCAACCCACTGAAAACCACCAATTACTATCATATGGCAATTTTTTCTTGAAAAACATCAAAGTACTAGTTGAGATTGCAATGCAATGCAATCTGGAATGTTGCATGATTACCTAGGTGCCTAGTTGCCTACATGCCTTTACACACTCTTGCCTTGAACCGTTGCAAAAGGTACGTATTGGGAAACTGTGTTGGCTATATCCTAACAAAAATTTCATGTATTGATGTATTTATGCTAGTATAATATTTTCAATACTCTTAGTTGCTCAGTCTTATAACCAAATTATTCTCTATATAAAGTTAATGAAAGCTTACGACGAAAGCATTGCTAAGGAATCCCGGAAGCGATCAATCAAAACCGGATTAGCTTGAAAGTTACACCACCAATATTTTTCCAAATGAAATTTAGTAAGTACGTTATTTAGTAAATTCGTTAGCTATTTAACTTCGCTTTCTATCTAAAAATAATATTTAATCATACTTAACATTTTAGTTATGATTTAATATCTGGATGGTTTATTTTAGTCCATTGTAGAAGGGCTTCAACTAATATGATTAAAACTGTGATCCTTTACGCTAAGCAGTCTTTGCAAGTTTGTCGAACGTGTGCGATTTACATTATCGATAGCATTGAAATTTGCTCGAACCATGCCGCATTTTACACGGAGTACGTATCGAAGAAATTTTATTACATGTTAGTAAAATTTCATAATGGAGTTTTATACATCGAGTCCTCTTGACGGAGTTCGTGTCATCACTATAAATTAAATTACTTGAGTCGTAATGTTTTCTATCTTATTTTATCTCTGAAACTTCATGTTCCTCTTCTTATTAAAACAAAAAACATTTTCAGCCGCCCGAAAATTAACTCATGTAGTTTTTATACAAATTTAGAGGAAATTAGAACCATCCGAAATATTTTTAGGAAGCTGCTAAAAAGCTTAATGTATGTAAGTACGTGTTAGAACATAAATGTCCATGAAAAACCTTATCAATTATATCGCCGGCAAATACTCGTATAACATCTTTATGTAAATACTTAATTACACAATAAATATTGCGTTGTCTTAGCGGGCCTGAATCTGGAATCAATGTTGTGGCAGCTCAGCTGATATTGTTGCAGGCGCGTGATCCCGCGTTCAGCGCTCGAGCCGCGCCAACTCAAACAACGAACGTTTACATTATAGATAACGAAGCTCGCTCAGCTATGCGCTTTGTGAGTGTGATGAGCCATTAGCCAACAGAGTGTAAACGCTGTTATACATTACAATAACTATGTTTTAAACGTAGGTGAAGTGTTAATTACTAATTTTCTTTATGTATTGGTTCACATAAATCAGCTTATATTCAAGTTTAGCTTATATACTTAACAAATCATGCCGTAACAGACGCAAAGTGTTTGTATTGAAGTCCAAATCAATTTTAAATGCGATAATCTGATGAAGGCATGTTTATGTTATAGAAAAGCAATGCTGCTAATTTAAAATATTCATTACAACATGTAAGTTATATGTATATTATGTCTCAATAGAACCTGTCAGTCAAAAAGGTGTTGCATAATGAACTTCATTCTCGTGTCTAACACACTCATTAGTTCGAATCATCACAATATACATATGTAGGTACATCGTGTTAAACTTAATATTGTTGCTCCGCTTTCATTGATTAATCCCTCGCTCAATTCTTGGATCATTCAGTCAGCATAACTAAGGACACTTCACACTGATTGATTGTTAAATGATGAACGATTTTAATAGCTGAAAAGTTGATGCGCCTCACTGTAACGTAATACAAGTGGGTCAAACATTGCATAGAATTGCGAACTCCAGTGAAGCGTGAACCGGTGCGATCCGCGGTCTTCGCGATCAGTCGCTAAACTCGCACGCTCTATTTGTGTTTATTTGTTTTTTTGCTTTGTCTGTAGACAACACGCACGGAAGTATTCCATAATTGCAACATGCCGCTTGTGGTACGATTTAGAAATTGCATTTTCGATTGCTTCGCGCGTATCGCGAATAATGAATAGTGATGTGTGTTATCGCAATGCAACTATCAAGAGTTGCTCCGATGTTAAACGGTTACTCTCATCACACCAACTCTTACTATCTCCAATCACTATTAAGAACTAAGCTTTGACTATACAAAAAATACGATTATCAGTTTTAGGAAAAGACATACTTGAATAACATTTTCTTGTTACATCACACTATCGACGTTGTATAATGTTAGCAAACTAATCAGAAATCCAACTTCTTTCCGAACCACAATAAATACAGCGCACCCAAGTTTACTTGGTAATATTTTCTAATGTTTTCACCACAAGCCCTTCGAAAAGAGAAAGCCATGCGTATTATTACTATTTGCGCAATTAATTTACAAAGCTAACAAGTCGCGCACACAAAATATGTAAAATTTTCCTTTCACCGTCTACTTGAAACTCATACGTAAATTATTCGTTCCCACAGAGTTATCGTAGTACATTTGAGACAAAGTAGAAATTATCTAATTATGCATTTCGATCACGCCCTTAGAACATCGTATAAAGCACTTCGATTTATTTACGGGTAACATCAATAATATTAAACATTTGAAACCATGTACATGTTACAGTACATTACAAACAGTGTTCATAAAAATACAAATTATATTATTTCAATATTTTTCATTCTTTTCAGGCTGGGAACTCAAGGGTTTACACTGCTACAAATTTTTCAACATCAGACATTCGTGGGAAAAAGCGGCGGAACTATGTCGCAGGTATGTACCTAATAACTTTTTGTTCGAACCATTGATATATCCCTTTTTCGTTTCAAAACTATTTTCATGCTATTAAAATTTTCGTTAAAGAAATATTATTTTGATATAAAAATTATTTCTAGGTACGGAAGCGAACTTATGGTCGTCGACAGCTACACGGAGAACAATATGACAGCGAATATGGTGCCATCATCTCCCAGCAATAATCATTACTGGCTGGGCCTCGCAACTGTAGATGACCTTCGAACTAATACACTGGAGTCAGCTGCCGGAACTCTTGTATCCCAATATGCCGGCTATTGGGACCTGAAGCAACCGAATCCGAAGGATGGAGAGTGTGTGGATGTTCACGTCACTTCTGACACCCAGTCGTGGGAACTAACCACTTGCGAAACACTTCTCCCTTTTATGTGCAAAGCTAATGCCTGCCCTGCAGGTAAGTGTTCCCTTCAATCAATTTAATATGGATATTTTATAATTAATTAATCGAAACGTCGAGCTTAATCAGCGATAAACACCCTTTGTTTCACTAATTGATTACCAACTGTCCGTGTCGCGAATGTTTCGAAACAATAGCTTAATGCTCGATTTCTTTTTAGGAACCTTCCATTGTTCAAACGGAAGATGCATAAATGCAGCCTTCAAATGTGATAAGCAAGACGATTGTGGCGATGCATCCGACGAAATGGACTGCGCTTCCGATTGTCACTTTTACATGGCCAGTAGCGGAGATGTTGTGGAGAGCCCCAACTATCCTCATAAATATCCTCCGTTCAGCGAATGCAAATGGACACTCGAGGGCCCACAAGGCCAAAATATTGTTTTACAGTTCCAAGATTTTGAAACTGAAAAGTCTTTTGACACTGTTCAAATCTTAGTGGGCGGCAGAACCGAGGATAAGTCTGTTAATTTAGCGACACTATCAGGAAAACAAGATTTATCTAGCAAACTTTACGTTTCCGCTTCGAATTTTATGATAATTAAGTTTAGTTCAGACGGGTCGGTTGAGAGAAAAGGTTTCCGCGCTTCTTGGAAAACTGAATCTTCAAACTGTGGTGGTATTCTTAGAGCTACTCCGCAAGGACAAGTTTTGACCTCTCCTGCATACCCAAACAGCTACCCTGGTGGTTTGGAATGTATGTATATAATCGAAGCTCAACCAGGAAGAATAGTTTCTTTAGAAATTGAGGACTTAGATTTAGAAATGAACAGAGATTATATTGTAGTAAAGGATGGAAACACGCCTTCCAGTCCAGTACTTGCAAGGCTGACTGGCCCTGGGGACGAAAATGTAAAAATGGTTATATCGACTACAAATCACCTGTATATGTACTTCCGGACTAGTCTCGGGGATTCTAAAAAAGGCTTTAATATGAGGTACTCCCAAGGTTGTAGAGCGACAGTTATTGCTTCAAATGGTACTATAACCTCGCCTGCTTACGGATTAAGTAACTACCCAAACAATCAAGAATGTATGTATAGAATTAAAAATCCCAACGGCGGGCCTCTTTCGTTGAAGTTCGATGAGTTCAATATTCACCCCTCCGACGTAGTGCAAGTTTTCGATGGATCAAGCACAAGTGGACTTAGACTACATTCAGAGAACGGATTTACCGTTAAACCTAGAATAACACTCACTGCTTCAAGTGGGGAAATGTTAATACGGTTCGTGTCTGATGCACTGCATAATGGAATAGGATGGAAAGCGACATTCTCGGCAGGTTAGTACTTTATAATTTTTGAGATATTTCACAAAAAATAATTCTTGTAATAAATGATTGATTTCATTTATGTAATATTAACAATATAAGTATAATGTAGCATACAGTGTAGCATACATTGTCGTGATCTTGAGGAGGCGTTTTTCGGACGATACAAGGCTGATAAAGAACATGAAAGAAGACTAGTATGGTTCCGTCTCTTTATTTATTTTATTATTCTTTTCAGATTGCCCACCATTAAAATCGGGTATTGGAGCATTGGCGTCTAATAGAGATACTGCTTTTGGAACAGTAATTACATTTTCATGCCCAATCGGCCAAGAATTCGCTACTGGAAAATCTCGTATAACAACGAAATGCTTAGATGGAGGGAATTGGTCTATCACATATATTCCTAGTTGTCAAGGTAACAACTTGAATAGTTTTTTTAAGATTGAAACTTCAAAGTTTCCAGCAACACAGATACTAATACAATAAATACTTTACTTTGCAGAAGTATATTGTGGACCAGTACCTCAAATTGATAACGGATTTTCTATTGGTTCCACAAACGTCACGTATCGGGGTGTTGCTACTTACCAATGTTACGCCGGGTTTGCTTTTCCAACTGGACAACCTATTGAAAGAATATCCTGTTTATCTGATGGAAGATGGGAACGAACACCAACTTGCCTAGGTAGGTAAAGAATGAAATGGACATCGTATTACAAAATAAAAGTTAAACTGAGAAAAAATAGGTAATGTATACTTTCATGTGCAAACACACATTAAAATTATTATTGTTTTTTCTTTGTAGCTTCACAGTGCATCGCACTTCCGGACGTCCCTCATGCTAATGTAACCATTTTAAACGGAGGTGGCCGAAGCTATGGCACAATAGTCCGATATGAATGCGAACCTGGTTACGTTCGGTCTGGACAACCGGTCCTTCTCTGCATGAGTAACGGCACGTGGTCTGGAGATGTACCCACATGTTCGAAGGCTCTATGTCCTAAGTTCCCTGTAATCAAAAACGGATTCATTGTTGACCAAACGCGAGTTTACATGTTCGGAGATGAAGCTCGTGCTCAATGTTATAAAGGTAATTTTTTGTATTAAATTAATAAACTGTTTTATTTCGCTGTATACCGATTTACTTTTAGAATTGACAGCCAATTATTACTTGTAGTAATTATGTTTCTTATATTAATTTTACAGGATATAGACTCAATGGTCCAAGTGTTTTGAGATGTGGACCAAATCAAATATTTGATGCTGCGCCAACTTGCGACGACATTAATGAGTGCGTCAGTAGCCAATGTGATTCGGCGTCAACAGAATGTAAAAATACCCAAGGTGGATTCTTTTGTCCTTGCAAGCCTGGTTTTGCTCCCAGCTTAGACTGTAGACCTGTTGGTGATCTTGGATTAATCAATGGCGCTATTCCTGATGAGTCTATTACAACATCCACACCAGAACCTGGATATCACAAAGGCGTAAGTCATAAATCAATAAAGTATAACATAACTTTATTCCGTCAACAATAGACATTCGCTTACATGAAAATTAACAGAAACAGTAAGTTTTTATAAGGTACCAGGTATTATGGTATATGCGAAATGATTATAGTGTGATTGTTAAGAAGCTTTTTACAAGTCACAATCATATATGAATGTTTTATATATCTAAGTAATTTATTGTACAGTTTTGAACTTTTACAGATAACTTTTATATCATAGTTATTTTGGACTGCCTGATGATTACTTGAATATATAATATAAGATTATTGTAATATTTATATCATTGTTTAAGTCGTTCCACATTTTTTTCTACAGATGATCCGATTGAACAACGGAGGTGGTTGGTGTGGAAACAATTTAGAAGCTGGAGCAAATTGGATATTGGTGGACTTAAGAGCTCCAACGATCATTCGAGGTTTCCGTACCATGAGCGTTATGCGAGCCGATGGCAACATTGCTTTCACATCAGCTATTAGAATTCAGTACACCAATAACTTAACTGATGTATTTAAAGACTATACTAATCCAGATGGTACTGCTGTTGAGTTCCGTATTTTAGAACCAACTCTGTCTGTTTTAAATTTGCCGATGCCTATTGAAGCCCAATTCGTGAAATTTAAGATACAGGATTATGTCGGAGCACCATGTCTGAAGCTTGAAATAATGGGATGTGCCAGGCTAGACTGTGCAGATATCAATGAATGTAATGAAAACAACGGTGGATGTGATCAGAAATGTATCAATACGTAAGTAAATAATTAATTCAGTAAGAAAATAAGTCTGTATGTCATAAAAATTAACAATTGGCTTTTTTCATCAGCCCTGGAAACTTTTCGTGCTCGTGTAACATCGGATTTGAGCTTTACGCTACGAATGGTACGGCTGGCTTCTCCATTGAAAAATCAGAAACTGGAGAAAGAGACGGAGATACTTACCAACGAAATAAATCGTGTGTCCCAGTTATGTGTCTTCCATTGGCACCACCTGAAAACGGACAATTATTATCCACAAAGCCATCGTACCACTTCGGAGACATTGTCCAATTTCAGTGCGATTTTGGATATGTAATGTCAGGTTTCTCTTCCCTACTTTGTACTTCAAGTGGCACGTGGAATGGCACAGCACCTGAATGTCAATGTAAGAAAAATATATCCATAAATAATAACATTTATCTAATAAATTGTTCACAAATAGCTTAATAATAATTAAATGTAAAAATTCCAGATGCTCGGTGCGTTACTTTGTCTGACGACAAAAACGATGGCTTAAAAGTTATCAGAGATGACCCCGAGAGTGTACTCGTACCCTACAGGGATAACGTAACAATTACCTGCACATCACCAGGGCGTCAATTAAGAAATACTGTAACATCCCCATTCCGACAGTGCGTTTATGATCCAAAACCAGTACGTGCAATTCCATTATTCTCAGCTACTCGGCATAACTTAAATGATTTTATATTAACTTAAAAACTGTTTCAGGGTCTTCCTGATTATTGGCTATCTGGTGCTCAACCGCAATGCCCTCGTAAGGATTGTGGTGTTCCAATGCCTACACCTGGTGCTGAATATGGTCAGTACCTTGACACACGGTATCAAAGTTCCTTCTTCTTTGGATGTCAAAATACATTCAAACTCGCTGGCCAAACAATCAAACACGATAACGTTGTTAGATGTCAAGCAAATGGTATTTGGGACTTCGGAGATTTGCGATGCGAAGGGCCTGTATGTGAAGATCCAGGCCGACCGGCTGATGGGTATCAAATTGCTAGAAGCTATGAACAAGGATCTGAAGTTTTATTTGGTTGTTCTAGACCTGGTTACATATTAATCAACCCCAGACCTATAACTTGCATCCGTGAACCAGAATGTAAAGTTATTAAACCACTCGGCTTAGCATCAGGCAGGATTCCTGATTCAGCAATCAATGCAACATCGGAAAGACCAAACTATGAAGCAAAAAATATCAGACTGAACTCAGTAACGGGATGGTGTGGAAAAACTGAAGCTTTTA
The DNA here is from genome assembly GCA_018245675.1 of Agara michaeli. Taxonomy (NCBI): domain Eukaryota; kingdom Metazoa; phylum Arthropoda; class Insecta; order Lepidoptera; family Hesperiidae; genus Agara; species Agara michaeli. The sequence continues at coordinate 10,277 of DWDX01002295.1, forward strand.
CATATGTTAGTGTTGACTTGGGGAAGGTATACAGAGTTAAAGCCATTCTAGTCAAAGGTGTGGTTACATCCGATATTGTTGGTCGGCCAACAGAAATAAGATTTTTCTATAAACAAGCTGAAAATGAAAACTATGTAGTTTATTTCCCTAACTTTAATTTGACAATGAGAGATCCAGGCAATTATGGAGAATTAGCTATGATAACACTACCCAAATACGTACAAGCTAGATTTGTTATATTGGGTATTGTAAGCTTTATGGACAATGCATGCCTTAAGTTTGAGTTGATGGGGTGCGATGAACCTTCTGTAGAACCATTATTAGGATATGATTATGGATATTCGCCTTGTGTTGGTAAGTTCTGATATTATTTTTAAACCAAAATGACATATTGATTTTATATTGGGTCAAGTTATAATATCATTTTTTTTCCAGATAATGAACCACCAGTTTTCCAAAACTGTCCTCAACAACCTATTATAGTACAAACCGATATTAATGGTGGACTACTTCCTGTAAACTTTACAGAGCCTACAGCAGTAGATAACTCAGGTGCTATCGCGAGATTAGATGTAACTCCTAAACATTTCAGAACTCCAATCCAGGTATTCCATAATATGGTAGTAAGATATGTCGCATTTGATTTCGATGGAAATGTTGCCATTTGTGAAGTGAATATTACTGTGCCAGATTATACGCCTCCAAGACTTAACTGTCCACAAAGTTACGTTATAGAATTGGTAGATAAACAGGACAGCTATGCGGTTAACTTTAATGAAACCAGACGACGAATTAATGCAACAGATGCGTCAGGAGAAGTATTTTTGAAATTCATCCCAGAAAGAGCAGTCATTCCTATCAGAGGTTATGAAAATGTAACAGTTATTGCTTCAGATAAATACGGCAACAAAGCTCAGTGTCACTTCCAAGTAAGTCTTCTTCATAAATCATTATTGAAGAACTATAAACTAACATTTATCACAGATTTATTTAATGTTAAACTTATCATGCATGCACATTGTAAAATAACAACCTTATTTATTTACAGGTTTCGGTGCAAGCAACACCATGCGTAGATTGGGAACTTATGCCGCCGGCAAACGGTGCATTGAATTGCCTGCCTGGTGATAGAGGTATTCAGTGCATCGCAACATGTAGTCCAGGATTCCGTTTCACAGATGGTGAACCGGTCAAAACCTTTGTGTGCGAAACCAAACGCCAATGGGTGCCAACTGCTGTAGTCCCAGATTGTGTCTCTGAAAGTAAGTTTCCAATTCTCTTTTTTATGTGAAAAAAATTGCAAATTGGCTACTACTATCTTATGACTGCCTATCGTGCATCAACCTTTCATAGGACTATAGGGATGGGACTGTTAGTATGAATTAATGATGATTATTTGTTAATATCTCATAATATATTATTCTTAAAACATATAACATATTTGTCACTGTGTATTTTTAGATACTCAGCAGGCAGCATATCATGTCGTGGCGAGTGTACAATACCGTGCCTTGGGAGCAGTATCAAATGCTTGCTTACCGCAATACAAAGATCTTCTCGCGCAATATGACAACATACTGAACGAAAGGCTATCACAGCGTTGTTCAGCAGTCAACGTAAATATAAACGTAACATTTGTTAAGGCCATGCCAAGCTTATTGGACGAAAATGTTGTAAAGATGGACTTCATCTTAGCTATTACTCCAGCTATCAGACAGACACAACTTTATGATCTTTGTGGATCAACATTGAATCTTATTTTTGATTTATCCGTCCCATATGCAAGCGCACTCATTGAACCTGTACTGAATGTGTCATCAATCGGAAATCAGTGCCCACCTTTGAGAGCAATCAGAAGCTCTATTTCAAGAGGATTTACTTGCAGCGTTGGAGAAGTACTTAACATGGATACGAACGACGTTCCTAGATGCTGTAAGTGAACTTACTTTATTAAATAGGAATATTTATGTATATTGTTTCTCTATGAATATAATGAATAAATGATGCATATTTTTTACAGTGCATTGCCCCGCGGGAACCTTCGCTGGAGAAAAGCAAAAGAGCTGTACAATGTGTCCACGAGGTTATTTCCAAAATCAAGCACGACAAGGATCTTGTCTTAAATGTCCTCAGGGAACTTTTACACGAGAAGAAGGATCAAAAGATATTACGGATTGTATACCAGTTTGTGGTTATGGAACATATTCTCCTACTGGCTTAGTTCCATGTTTAGAATGTCCTAGAAATAGTTACACAGGTGAACCGCCAGTCGGAGGATTTAAAGACTGCCAAGCTTGTCCTGTCAATACTTACACCTACCAGCCTGCAGCACCTGGAAGAGATAGATGTAGAGCAAAATGCTCTCCGGGAACATATTCACCGACTGGTTTAGCACCATGCTCACAATGTCCTAGAAACTTCTACCAAAACATAATAGGGCAAAATTTATGCATGGAATGTCCTACAAACATGAAAACTGTAGGCACCGGTGCTACTGGATTAGAGGATTGTTTACCAGTTGAATGTTCAAATAGTGCGTGCCAACACGGTGGACTTTGTGTACCCAAAGGCCATGGAATTCAATGCTATTGCCCAGCTGGATTCTCAGGACGCCGATGTGAAATTGATATCGATGAATGTGAAAGTCAGCCTTGTTACAATGGTGGCACATGTATTGATTTACCTCAAGGTTATAGATGTTCTTGTCCAACTGGATACGGTGGTATTAATTGTCAAGAAGAAAGATCTGATTGCAGAAATGACACATGTCCCGAACGAGCGATGTGTAAAGATGAACCTGGGTACAATAATTTTACCTGTTTATGTAGATCAGGATATACTGGAATTGATTGTGATGTTACGGTAAGCTAACTTATATAAATATATTATATAAACTTATATAAATATTGATTTACGGAAAAGTTTAATTCCAATAAAAGATGGTTTTAATTCGTTGTTTAATTTTTACTATAATTGTCTTTCAGATCGATCCCTGTTCCGCCAATGGAAATCCTTGCAATAATGGCGCATCGTGCATTGCTTTACAACAAGGCAGATACAAATGTGAATGTCTGCCAGGATGGGAGGGTCAACTTTGTGAAATAAATACTGACGATTGTATTGAGAAACCCTGTTTACTTGGCGCATCTTGTACTGATTTAGTTAACGATTTCAGTTGCACTTGTCCACCTGGTTTTACGGGAAAACGTTGCCATGAAAAAATTAACCTATGCTCAAATGAGCCTTGCAAACACGGTATTTGTGTTGACAAACTTTTCACCCATCAGTGTATTTGTGACCCTGGTTGGTCTGGACCTTCCTGTGATATCAATATTAATGAATGTGTTATTTCTCCTTGTGAAAATGGTGGACGTTGTATTGATGGAATTGATGATTTTACATGTAATTGCGAAGCTGGTTACACAGGAAAAAGATGTCAGCATACTATTGATGACTGCGCTTCTGATCCTTGCCAAAATGGTGCTACGTGCGTCGATCAAATAGATGGCTTTGTTTGCAAATGTCGCCCAGGATTTATTGGTTTACAGTGTGAAACAGCAATTGACGAATGTCTAAATGAGCCTTGCAATCCCGTAGGCACCGAACAATGCGTAGACTTAGATAACAAATATCAGTGTGTATGTCGTGAAGGTTTTACTGGGGAGATGTGTGAGACAAACATTGATGATTGCGCTTCTAACCCCTGTTATAATAGTGGTTCTTGTAAGGATGAAATAGGTGACTACAAATGTACCTGTCAGCCTGGATGGACAGGCAAACGCTGTGAAAGAGATATAGGAAATTGTTTAAATAGACCCTGTCAAAATAATGCTAACTGTATTGATCTTTTCCAAGATTATTTCTGTGTGTAAGTACCATATATGCAATGGTGTAAAATTTATCTTCATAGATGTAATGCCATAATCTATATTTGACTTATTTTCTTTTGCAGGTGTCCAAGTGGAACTGACGGAAAACAATGTGAAACAGCGCCTGAAAGATGTATTGGTAGTCCATGTATGCATGGAGGGAAATGTCAAGATTTTGGTTCCGGTTTAAACTGTACATGCTCTTCAGATTACACTGGAATTGGATGTCAATATGAATTTGATGCTTGTGAGGCTGGGCTTTGTCAAAATGGTGCTACATGTGTTGATGAAGGTGAAGGATATTCCTGCATTTGTGCCCCAGGCTTCAAAGGAAAAAATTGTGATGAAGACATCATCGACTGCAAAGAAAACTCATGCCCACCCTCCGCTACTTGTATCGATTTACCGGGCAGATTCTATTGCCAATGTCCATTTAACCTTACGGGAGATGACTGCAGGAAGAGTAAGTAAATCTGTTACTAATTCCTGTATACTTGATTCAAGTAAAATGGTTTTAATAAAAAATAATTATAAAACTAAAATTCTAATCTTAATCTTATTTCTTTTTATACAGCAATAAGCGTTGACTACGATCTATACTTTAGCGACCCATTACGTTCAAGTGCCGCTCAAGTAGTGCCTTTTGATACTGGATCTGCTGATAGTCTGACCATCGCTATGTGGGTACAATATACACAACAAGATGAAGGTGGCATCTTCTTCACAGCTTATGGTGTTAGGTGAGACGTTCAGAAATTATTGTATACGCTTCCAATTTACATGTATTTTCCTGTTTTCAATACTTACCATAACTTTTTTTTCAGTAATTCTCATATCGCGCTCAATAGAAGAACAATTATCCAAGCACACTCGAGTGGTGTTCAGGTATCACTGTTCCCTGAACTCCAGGACGTATATTTAAGTTTCGGTGAATTTGCAACCGTCAATGATGGCCAGTGGCATCATATCGCTTTGGTCTGGGATGGCAGCAACGGTGGCGAATTAACACTTATCGCAGAAGGCTTAATAGCCAGCAAGATTGAAGGTTATGGTAGTGGAAAGTCGTTACCGCAATAGTAAGTTTCATTTTATTTTTTTAATAAATATCGTGACTATTTATTCGCTAAGACTGATGGTTAATCTTTTTTTATACAATTATACACATTTAATATTATTTCAGTGTTTGGATAACCTTAGGAAAACCGCAGTCCGATAACCCTAAAGCCTACACTGAATCTGGCTTCCAAGGACACTTAACGAAAGTACAAATATGGAATCGTGCATTAGATGTAACTAACGAAATCCAGAAACAAGTCCGTGATTGCAGAACAGAGCCCGTTTTGTACAGTGGTTTGGTTCTTACTTGGGCAGGGTATGAAGATGTAATAGGAGGTGTAGAAAGAATAGTGCCATCGCATTGCGGCCAAAGAGTTTGTCCGAATGGTTAC
>DWDX01002296.1:0-15593 GCA_018245675.1 Agara michaeli
AATTCTAAATTAGAAAAATCCAACAGTACCCAGCCCGGGATTTGAACCCAGGACCTCCCGATCGGCAGTTGCGCTAGATAATTAACAATTTAAGAAATGGAATCCGATACATTTATTCTGAACTCAAGAATTGTCTTTATTAATCGTAGCAGCATAAGATGGACATAATACTTGACTGACTGACCTCGTGGTCGAGTGGTTAGAGACCCTGACTGCAAAAACCGGAGGTCGTGGGTTCGACTCCCGCTCGGGACAAATATTTGTTTGATGAGGACATTTGTTTGTTCTGTGTCTGGTCGTAATAAAAATATCTATATAAGTACTATATCGTATGTATATATGTATGTTTATCAGCTGTCCTGTTACCATAACACAGACATTCAATTGCCTAATTCGAAATCACATAGCCCTGTGTGGAACCGTCCCCAGTTATTATTATTATAGTTTAAGATCAATGACTACATCTCTAGATATTTTTGCAGCCAAATGCCACAAACTAATGTGGTCAATGCAGTAATGTTTGTCCTGAGTGGGAATCAAATCCACACCTTCGGGCTTTGCAGACAGGCTCTAACTACTATGCCAAGAGATCTGTCTGAATAGTTATTATCCTCTGACAATTATAACCAACCTAGTGCGTCATAACCATAATGCATTTTGCACGCCCATGTCAACACACACGCATTAGAAGCTTAATAGCATAAGTATGGAACGAATAAATTTTCCGTTAATAAACAAATCGAAATATTCAGGATTAGTATGAACGGACTTTTTAAGCAATCATGCTAACACCTAGACTGCGCCTTGCTTACCATCGGTCGACGAAGTCACTTTGTAAGCCCTTCACAAAATATTTTCTCCGGTCTCAGGCTAAATTTATATTGTTAAAACATAAAGAATATTTCGATACTTTTAATTTCTTTTTGCGATAACTTTACATTGACAACAATTAATATTATGATCTACTTAAATCTTAGTATTAACATTTTAAATTTCACTCGAGTCTGTAATCGTCAATACACATTATTTTATAGTCATTTGTAGCGAATAATATATAATGATAGTAATGTATCCTTTTGCGGTACGTACATCTGTTGACAGGGTTAGGGACTTTTGCTACGTTTCAGTGGCGACACGATCGCAAAAAGATCTCGCAATTTCGCCTCGTTACCATCGCGATATGTTATACGTCGATACAGGCTCGATGCAATATCGATACCCTAACCTGTTGTTCTCATACTGAATCGCTGGAAGAAGTTGCCGTAGGTATTTTCCCTTTGGAAATTAGTATCAAAACTATTCATCTATGCTCAAATCTGGTCCTACTGGTTGCAATATTTTATTACAACTGTATAATGTTCATGAAGCGTTTGCGAGTTATACAAAATGATATACAAACAGATATACAAAAGCCACTAAAGACCGGTACAAGCCATCGGTGCAAACTGTACACAACACATCTATAGTGCACAAGTTGCGGTAATAGCCGCGTTCAGTGGCCGCCACTAGAGGCCTAGTATTTCCTTGCTTAATTTCTTGCCCATGCCCAGCCATTTGCAGGCGCAAATAGTCGTACCGTCTTTTGGGATTGCAATCTTTTCCCCTGTATAGTAAGAAGCTAACCACATCTTCAAAATTGCGTACATTATACGACACAACGAACATGTTTAAATTAACGATGGCTATAATTAATATATCATTTATTTGCAGCGCACAAACGAATTTACTTATATTTATTTAATTATAAGGTTTTTAAATAAATAAAAAACAACTTAATATTATTCAATTATAAATACAAAAATGATTATTTTCGTATTAAACACATTGGCACACACACTTCACACACAACTATTCTTATATAATACACACAAAATATACATACAACCACGCGTACTAATCAACAATATTCAATACAAAAGCTAAAGCTTAAAGAACAAACCTCTGGTGATTTTTCTGTTAGATAAGCTTAAAAATACATTTTGTGAGCAACACCACCACAGAACGTCTGCCGCGCAAAATAATTTCACATGTTTATTGTTTACTAACAGACGAAACCCGGAAGTAAAGGACATGTATTGTTTTTCTTGTTGACTCACACACATGCTTATCACCAAATCATAATTAATAATGATCAATACAAGCTATAATTTTTTATAATACATTACAAACATTAATGGGAATGATATTTAAATCCTCATATTATATTATCAGGTAACGAACGACTGCTAAGTAATTCTAAAATACATAAATCGCTTCGTAATATTGTCAACGTGAAAAATTTTCTCTGATGACAGGCAGCCTGCTATGACAGATGGTCAGTCGCTTTTATGGCGGGAAATTGCTATTCCAGCTAAGAGTGTATTAAATATTTTTTGTCATTCAATTAATGTGAATTATTTATCTTCGCTTGTTTATTATTTTGTTTTAATTAGTATCGAAAGTTTCATCTTATCGATCGTTAACAGTCACAGTTAACCGACCAGCACGTCGAGTACGGTATCTACTCGAGGCTACGTGTCTTGAAAATATACTTATCTCAATTATTATTAGTCAAGCTATAAGCTACAAAACAGTGAAAAATTCAATATTGGACCAGCCATTTTGGTATGAAAATCACATTCTTTGTCATTAGTCAGAGTCAGAGCCTCTTATCAGCGTCTTCAACATGTTATTCAATATAGGTTATTATTATCCTAAATCTAAACGAGAACTAATTGTAGTTCTTATTTTATTGAAACGGTATAAATAATTGAATATAAATCAACGATCAACACGCTCAAATACTAACTTTGTATCTGGAGATATCTTTAATAAATAATTCCGATTTCATATAGCATTTCCATTTTAAACACGAACTACATCAACAGTCAAATAAAAAATCTTTAATCATTAAGAACTAACTCTCCCACTACGTAATATAAGGCAATTGCATTTACAGCGACATTCGTAACTAACTCTTGACTATGATCAACAATATGACTAAAACAACAATAACTATACCTAATACTAGAATGCAGTGCATTTTTCTATTCTTTCGCTGGTAGCGCTCCGCTTTTTGCAGCTGCTTGTAACCTTCCTGCACCTGGACTTGCGTCTGTTCAATGTTATAATCTATCCTATCTAATATTGTACCCTGCTCGTGCACCATGTGCGCTAAGTCTTTGAAAATATCGTTCAAATCCACTATAGACCGGACGATCTTGTTCACCTCTTCCTCTCTCTCGCCCACCATTTTCGTGTTCTCCTCCTGCATCAACAACAGCTGTTTCTGACTCATCGCCTGCTTCTGAAATATCCCGTCCAGATTCTTGTCGTCCTCCTGATAAGTCTGTGCTGATGTGCTCGGCAACGAAAACAGCAGGTCGGTTTGGTTGTTGGTCAAGCCGGGTAGCAGATCGTTATCCTCCAAACTCAACTCCTCGAAGTTCGGTAAATCGAAGTAAGCGTTGGATCTCTCCTCTCGCGACGTGAGAGTCTTGAGATAGTTGGACTGAGCGGTCCGGAAAGTCACGCTCAGGTCCTGCAATGTCGTTACTAAGGCTAATACTACGTTGTTTGCTAATTTTTGTTCTGTTTTGTTACCTGAAATGAATGTTATCATTTTTTTTAATATGAGTCATCTAGAATATGGTCTAACTGTTGTTAAATTATGTCTATATACTATTGATTTCAATATTTAAGTCATCCATAAAAGAAAATTGCTTTTCTTTTTTGACATTGATATTCTTGTATTGCTGATTACTCAAATCAGCAATACTGTCGATGAATGTAGTTTGTATTAGTAGTTTATATCCTATTGGAACTTAGTCACAGACTCTTTCTCCTGAGCAGTAAGATGGTAGATTATTGGATACACGTAAAATGAAACTACAGGACCCTATGAAGCAATATAAATACTTTTACTTTTCCTTACCGTGTCTCACTTGTGACTTGATAGCCGTCAGGTGAGTGTGGGCGTGCGCGAAGTGGCGCCCGATCTCTGCTGTCAAGCGGCCAATGTGCTGCTGCTCACTGCTGTCGTCCAGTGCGGGGCGGAGGATTTGACGCTCGTGACACGACTGCAATTCTGCTAGTTTGGTTCTTAGCCTGGAGATTCACAAAAATAAACATCTTAGTACAATGTGACTGTTGATGAATGCAGGTTCCGATGGAGACCTAGAGTTTCTAATCTTGATCTAACAGGTCAGATACTGACTGGTGGGGTTCTCTAAAACTTGTGTGTTCATACAAAAGGAGTTATGAATGCAGATGTAACATGCCAGGTTCTTACAGACCTAGGATATTTGGCACTCGGTGTTCTCTGTCTATCCCATCAGGAACTAGAGGTGATGGTATATTTAGATAGTAAATGTTTTAAAGATGTTTGCTATATTGATTATACAATTTATTACTCTTAATTGAGACCCAGCTTACAAACTAAAGATTTATATCAAATTATATTTTAGTCGAAAACTAAATTAAAAGCCTTCCATCCAAAAATTCCAAATACAAACCTTGTAATGATATAATGCGCCTCCTCTAACGCATCTGTCCAAGGTGGAGGCGCATTGGAGCCTGTTCGTAGCTCGATCCCGGACTCTATGTCGTGGGAGTTGGAGCGCATCAGCCGTACTCGTTCATAGTCATGACCCTATAAAAAATTGCCCTTTAGACCACACACGACTACTGGCACCTTGTGCGGCCACTCAAGCAGTCAGTTTGCATCGAATCAATACAAATTGTATGAAAAAAACAAATGAAATATAAATAAATTCAGCAAAATTAATAACATTAGATGTGGTCACCTGTAGACTTAGACTTATTCATTACAAAATTTTCAAATCAATTTTCCGTAGCTAATAACTTATTAGGTAATGTTCAAAATGTGTAATATCTTATTGAATGACATTATTGAAATCTTTTATTATTCTATGAATTCACATTATTTTCAACATATACTATTGAGTGTTTTACAAACATATATTATCATTATATAATTTTAATTGTAACTTATCCAAAAATGTTATTACAAGATAAAAAATAAGTGTTTTAGGATGTAAAATGGATTATAATCATTAGCGGACAAGATAGACTTAAAAGATGGGAGATTATTAAATAGCAATGTTGCTAGATTTATACATTAGCTTTGCTAAGTTTTTATACTATTTTTATATACATCTGTATTTTGTTATGGCCAGACTTCAAGATATTCCTTGTATATACCTTAGGCATATTATCCTGGAGTATGGTAAATATAACTAAGAGTTGATCTCATAAACACATCTAATGTTTCTATAAGCAATGGACTACCGGACCATTAAGACTACTCATTGGTACATGGTTGTTTACTGTTTCATATTTGATACTCCAATACAAAATAATACAAGCCAAATGTAAATAAAAATGTAAAACAAGTCATTAAAATACCTACATAAGGAATATTAAAATATTAGTAGCATTATAAATGACTGCTAAAGAACTGTTACATATTAGGTACGCTTAATAAATAGAATGTAGATCAGCTCACAACCAGTTGTTAAATTTTTCGCTAACTATGCATTTGTATCAGTTTCATAAGGAAGGACAACAAATTGTCAACATACAGTCGAGCGGCCAAAAATACAGCATTATGATTTTGAACGTAAATCAATAACATAACCGAGACTCGGCCGCGCACCTGTTCCGTAAATATCTGTCGGCTGTGGATCGCATTGTTCCTCATCAACACAAACACTTCAGTTAAACTTCGTGACACCATCGTTAATTTTAATTATTTGAAATGTAAATAATATGTTTAGAGTGCATTTAAATCGTCACGCACTACACGACACCAAGCTGACATTTTTGTTTGACGTTTTGTCTTGATGACAAACAGCTGATAACGTGATATCAGAGTTTCCTACCATGGGAGTGGTTGTTTTACAAAGATTTATGCAACATATACTTTTTATCGTATTGATCTTGTAGTTACAAGACCGTTTTTTAAGTGACTTAAAAATCTCAACTATTCATCTAAAACTTCTAAATTTAATTATGTTTATAAGTGACACGATTAAATTTTAAAAAATCCTGATTCTAGGCGCAAAGTGACTGTCAATGTCAAAAATTAAAGAACGATAACAACAAAAACAAAAAGGTTATGTTTTTACAAACCCAAAAAGGTTTAGAAGTTCTCTAGTTTTTAAATAAGGGTTCAGAGCTTTTAAGAATAACATTGCTTGGATTCAAACTGGTTCTATATATCTATCAATGAGTATGCCGGCTTACGACGCTGGTCCGGAACAGTTCCAGCAGTTCCCAGCTAACAGAATCATAGTTATCCATCCTGGATCTCTTTACGTGCGAATAGGGAAAGCGTCGGATCTATTACCAGTGAAACAATTACATTGTATTGCACGCAAACGTCGACCAGGCGGGAAAATATACCGCGACTCTTTTATACCACCGAGTGTGCCCAAAACCAAGGAGTTGATTGAAGAATTGGAGGAATGCAGGCTCCAGATATCTCATACGCTCCAGTCATGTATGCAGTCGAATGGTGCTAGGCGATATGCGACGCCGCCGCAGCAAATAGCCGCCTTCAACCGCCGCTCGCTCCCAGAGACGGACAACGACGGAGAACCATGGCCGCAAGTCCAGTGCGACGTGGTCGTGGGCGACCTTGTCCTGGACATTGACCCGGAACTGCCGTACAACATACACTTTCCCTATAAACGCGGCGATTTCAACATCCATTCGGAAGTCGGCGGATCCATTTCGTCAGTTTTAAATGATCTGTACACCATTTGGAGTTCAATTATAGAGTATAAATTAGGCATACCTTTAATGGAACTAATTAAGTATAGATGTGTGTTATTGATACCGGACATTTACTCCCGAAGCCACTTGAAGTCTTTAATGTCTTTGTTGTTAAAGGATCTTGGTTTTGGACACTGCTTTTTAGTTCAGGAAAGTGTTGGAGCCACATTTGGCGCTGGGATTGGCTCAGCCTGTGTTGTTGATATAGGTGATCAGAAGACGGCCATTTGTTGTGTTGAGGATGGGCTGTCACACAAGGCGACAAGGTTAAGAATGGACTATGGAGCTGGCGACGTTTGCCAAACATTGTCCTGGATGTTCCATAAAAGTGCTTTTCCTTACAAGAATTGGAATGAAAATATGCCCCGAGATGTGGTGCTTATGCGTAATTTATATGAGGAGTTCTGTCATGTGAATTTAGATGTGTGTGGACCTCAGGAGAAGAGCTTCTATGTAGACCATCCAGGTGATGTGGTCAACAAGTATACCTTACAAGTTGGGGATGAATGCATCATTTCACCATTAGCACTCTTTTACACCGATTTACTAAAGATAACAGGATCGAAAACCACCAAAATACAGAACAGACAACAGAGTGACCCGGAAGATCCATTTGATGCAGAATTCTTAAGAGAAACTGGTCGAAAACGGGAGGCAGCCGATCCATCAGCTAACGAGAGCCAACAGTTTGAAGCTGTTAATGAATCACAGCCAGTGACAAATCAAGACGAAGATATTGTAGTCGATACATTAGAAGGGGGTCCTGGAGACATTGTTTCATTAGCACCTGGGCAGGTGTTAAGTTTAGATGCTGCTATTCTGCAGAGCATAGACCGGTGTCCAAGTGAGGAATTACGTAGGAAAATGTACAGCAGTATTCTGATTGTCGGTGGAGGGGTGAAGGTGCATGGGTTGTATCTATGGCTCCAGAATCGGCTAGCCTTACAGATTCCCTACACGTACAAGACTGAACAGTTGGAAATAGTCACATCTCCCAAGGACTTGGATCCCGCCAGTACGGTTTGGAAGGGAGCAGCGGTTATGTCTTGTTTAGAGTCTGCTTTGGAGTTATGGATAAATCAAAGTGAATGGAATAAGTTAGGGCTTAAAATCTTAAGAGAACGAGCACCCTTTATATGGTGACAAATAATACAATTTAGATGGTTATAATCCACAATTATCATCTTTTCTCTTTTCAAACTTGTATAAATGCATTGTTTGTTTGTTTCATAGATTGTTAAAGATTCATTCATCAATTTAATATATATTTATATTCATATTTCTAAATAAATGTTTACATAATTTACAATGTTGATGCAGAACATACACTCATACTCATCTATACTAATCTTATAAATAGGGAAAGATTTGTATGTGTGTATGTAAGGATTTGGCTCAAAAACTACTGGACCGATTCCAAAAATTGTATCACCATTTGAATGCTACATTATCCCTAATCAATATAGGCTATAATAATTACAGAAAAAAAATAGGGATCCTTACTAAAACTACAACAATGTAGAAAAGGTGTAGAAAAAATTGCCATTAATTTGCAATAAAAGTATCCTAGGAAATTAAAATACTGCCCAAAAACTCTTTTCCACGCGGACGAAGTTGCAGGCAAAAGCTAGTCACAAATATTTGTCCTAGATGGGAATAAAGTCTGCAATCTCTATCATTGCAGCCAGTCCAGTTATTAAATAGTTTTAGTAGATAACCCATCGGCTAGTATCTTCGAAATAGTAAATAAAAACAGGTGTCTACAGGTATGTGTTTGCGGTCCTATACATTTACTATTTATAATATTCTTGTACCATTTTGAACTACATCACGTTGTAGGGCTCCTGGAATACCCTATACCAAATTTAAAGGGCAATACCACATTTAATTGACAATTTGTAAATATCATTGACCACTTATTTTACTGGAAGTTAACAATAAAACATTGGATACAAGATTTATGATATTTATTCAAAATACTGTACAGTAAAATATGTATAAAAAGTTTATTATTTGGCTGAGATTCATACTGAATAGGTGTGTATAAACCCAATAAAATATATTTAGGTTTTTATTACATCTTAAACTACTTTTAACTTACAAAAATACAGTCTTTTGCTTACTCGTAGACAAATAATTGAGGGCTTTGTATACATTACAAAAATATGTATCTTATGTAGTAATCTAATGGTAGCGCCCATAAACAAATGTGTTTATGAACTTTGAGCACATTGGAGATGTTCCAAAACAAGGCCACATAGTGACAATAAATGCATGTGTGACGATTTAGACGGAAGTAGAGTTGGAGATCTTTAGCTCTGCCTACCTCTATGGGACTCATGCGTGACCTTGTCTATACACAATATCATGCTAATACACTATCATTTTATACTTAAATATCACTTTTACATAGCTATAAATACGATTAAAATAATATCCACATATAATAACAGTGACATTTTCCTGTTGTTGGTTCAATACAAATAAATTTATATGTGTACCTGTGATATGGAAATCAAAAAGTAGTTCAAAAACAGAATTTATGTACTTACTGAACAAATTACAAAATATAACAATTATCATTGTATATGGAATTACAAATTTTTAAAAGGAAATATACAATAGCACAACAGATGATAACTATGTAGGTGTGGTAAGGGAAGATAGGCACAACAAGAGGACTTTATTCTCAAAATGAAGGCCATGGAGACATCTAGTGTCCAGTATTCCTCACGATGTTTCCTTTGCCATTATAGTATTTATTTTTAAATTATGAAACAAATGTAACTTGCTAATGTGTGTTACTATTTATTATCTCCGAGTCCCGTCTAGGGATGCATGATTCCTCCGCTATTCTATTTATTTTCTACTCTATTTAAAGGAACAGAGATTCAGAATCTAGGTTTTCTTTTAACCACACTCCTCGCCTAGTTCCCCACCAAGAGACAAACACTAAAGAACAGCTTCCATATTGATATATGAACCTTTAACTAGTGGTAGAGACCTAGAGGGACTGTGTGAAACCATTCATATGGCAACAATTGGTCATCAAAACAAACTATTTCAAGAATTTAGCTAATTTCAGTATTCTCATCTTGGACCTTGAATGAGACATTTAAATCGCTCACTCGTATACTGACTTTAGGATGGAAGAATGAATAATACAGTACCATAAATATCAATCCGATTACATATGGAACTATACTTAGAATCAACACCGGATAGAAAAATATAGAACTCCTCATATCATCATTAACGTACCAATACCAGACAAATGAACATAGAGTATTTTGTAGAAAACATATTGTATAGTATATCGTGTATCTGTACCTTGTCCTACCTTCAATAGGTAGAATGTAAGTGAAGAGGTAAACTCCTCCGAGTGCCAGGGAGAAGGCAAGCTCTGCGATCTTGTTGTGGGAACAGAATGGAGACCGGTCGATGAGTTGGAGCCATGTGGTCATGAGAAGAATGTGGACGATGCATCCTAAGACCACCCAAAAGGGGTACAGGTAGGCAATGATGGCGATGCATAAAACCCGGCTCACTGGAATTAGAAATAATTTAAGTGAGTTCAACAAAAGGTAGGGTAATCCTGGATATGAATGTTCAGCACTTCAGCTACTGTAAAATATGCTGCAACCGTAACTACTACGAATCCAGGGTTTTATTGTTATATTTTCCAGATCATCCACTTCATGTATATCTCCTATAAGGGGTCAATCTACCTCCAGCCCAATGATAGTCTAGTTGGCTAATTAAACACTATACTCACATGTAACTAGGAAATGCCACAGAGTCTGCAGAACAGTACCCGGCCAGGTCATGTTGCTCTTATCCTGCTGCGCATAGCGAATGGCACGCTGGTATGCCGCTAAACACCAGCCCATGCCCACCACTGATGAACATATAGACAGGATCTGATGGACTGGGAAAAAGGAAATAAATAAATAATAATGATGATTTGTTATAAATATAAGGTTTCTTGCCCATCAAGGGGCTATGAGATTACACACTACACTTACCAGCAAAGTCATCATAAGCCCTGAAAAGCAGGCTGGTCTGCAGCACCTGTTGGGGCACAGCCTCGAGGAAACACTCGAAGATTCTCAGGAGTGCAGCGTCCGAGTCCTCCTTCAGCATCAGACCATAATATGCCCTCTGAGATGCATGGTCATGTCTCCTTGCAGCTTGACGGGATTTTATTGCATAGCTGAGAACAGTAAATTAAGTCAATTAACACAAGTTACAGTTCAAGATAAAGTCATGCAAAAACTAAAATTGACTTTGCAGTGACTAAAGGAGGCTCAGCGTCCACTGCAAGCATCAGTACATCAGTAAACAAATTTGATACCCATTTGTTTTGTTGATTCACACAATTCGTTGATATTGTTATTTTATGAATCTTACCACAGAATTAATTCGATTTAATTTTATGACATTTAAAAAAATCATAAAATGAAGTTTAGCAATAAAACAAAGTTATATTTAAAATGTACATGAACAGTATGCATTTTGGACCTGTCCATATTTTCACACCTTGTAGAGATTTTACTGATGATATAGATGGAAATGTATTTATGATTCCTACATTAAGGCATCTGTGAACCGGAGTATGGGCGCCATCTGCAGCACCAAGATGAAAATCCTCAGCCATCGCCGCTTATTGAACTCATTGGACACCGAATCCTGCTGTTTGTCTTGGGAGTACCTGAAATGTTATATACAAAGCTCTTTGATTTGAAAGTGAGGAAAAGGTCTAAAATATTCCATAGTATCTTTTACTTCAAAAAGTACATTTTTTTTTTCATATTAGAAATTCTGTTTCTTTTGTAATGATCAATCTTCTACAACATTTCCATTATATCTAAGAAATCATAGAATCGTTCAAAAACCCCCATGTTTCAATATACACTTAATGAGTTATTTTTAATAAACAAATATCAATAAACATGATATGAAGTCATTGAATATAATGTCAAACATTGTTTGTTAATTATATTAAAATGATTAATAAATATAGATAATGATTTTATAACGAACTGGCGTTCAGATGGAACAAAAAATATTTTGCTTCAAATTTCAATATAATCGTTACAGTTTTTTTAAATAGTAAATCTTGCTGGAAATGCATACAATGGTTTTCTTTTTAAATGCACGATTGCTTATACGTGTTTGATTCAGTAATTATCACTTCTGAGCGTACTGAACCCAATGATTCACTTTGTCTACTTACATTCTCACGGAGACCGCGGTATTAACAAATGCAGGTAAAAGTATGAAAACTAGCGTCCATCCAAACTCCATCACCTTCTTCGCCAAGCAGTATCTTACGGCCACGTTTATATCAAGCCCCAAGTCCACAAAGTGGCCCACAATTGCTACGCCGTACATGAATATATCCAAAATTTTTACATGAATATTACTTGGCATTCGGTCGGTTTCATCGTAAGAATAACCATTCTGTAACATTTCTCGCACCTTTTCCGGCATTTTGTGGCTTACAATCTATTGTTTTAAAACAAAAAACTTCTTCAATAACCTGTATTGAAATGATAAACACATCGCGCACCAAAGAGTAAAATAATACACTGTAAACCTGTAAACTGTTGGTTCGCGCGGTTGACAACTTTTCAACTTTGGTACAATAGATAACATAAACAATAATTTTTTGACAGCAATGTCTTTATTATAGTATACCCATACAGTGGATACTCATCTTTTGGAAAAATATTGAATTATTTTTAAGCAAAAATCAAAAATATGCATTTCGTAAAAATACCGAAGTAGAAAAATTTACAACAATTTAAGGTGCTGTAAGACAAGAAGGCAATTATTTTATGACAGAATTAGCATTCAAGCAGGCAGATTTCACTGGTAGTCACCCTCATATTTTATTACAGCAACAAGCCTAAAACATAGGCAAGGTAGCCAAACTTACGGGTACTTGTACAGACTGAGATGGTCGTCTTTAGTGTAGCCAGCACCTACAACATCATTCAAATCGAAATGCTAATAATTTCTAATAACAAGTTGTTTCACTAAAGAAATGGCGACGAAGACGAACTATTAAAAACAAGTAAAATGTATGGAATTGGAAATTAAGTTGAATATCTACTGATAAATATAAAAAAGTATGTAAGTAGGTTGATTTAATTTATTTATACAATGTTTCTGAAGCACGTAATATTATTCATTTGGAACTCGCGTATAATGTCTTGACAATATCCTGCGATGTAAGATTAGCTGCGAAGAGAGTTAGAAATATCGGCTGGTGTAAAGATTGCTTCGAAGATTTTGATCTGAAAGTGAGTATTATTAGATTTAGTTATTGGCAATTGTTTATTACGAACGAAACGATATTACGAAAACGATGTGAATTTGAAATTTTAAAATATGATTCACGATCAGATTGTGGCTAATGGGTTGTAGAATTTCATAATCAATATGTTCCAATACCAATGTTTTTGGTAACTTACTTTTCCTTCAAAAGCCCTACAAGCGGGCTCCACTTCTTCGGGAACATTGTCTCATTGGTATGACGCCATTTGTCGTTAACCAAATCTGATGCAGAAGTGTTCACTATTTTTAAAAAGCCGCACGACTCGGTGTAAGCGTCCACCAGCAACTGCTCGTAAAATCGAGGGACGAAGTCCTTGAAGCAGTTTTTTACGTCGTATAATGAGCTGTTGATGTCTTGCGCGTGCTGTCGAGTTTTGATTTCGACTATTTTCGTGAGACTCTCATGCATGGTTTCATTGAAACTGTGAACATTAGAGAAATCAAAGAATTTAATATCAACGATATATAAAATAACAATAAACAAAAGAAAAATAAATTGCCTTTGTTAATGGCAACTTTTTAATAAGTAAGTGGTAAAAACCCCCAGCAGACCGATTTATTCCGCACTGTTGTCTATTGCCTATGTTCAAATTTTATTATAAGTACTTGGTATCTACTCCTCATAGCAAAGTCGTTCTCACAATATTATAAACAACTATGAGTAAATTAAAACATACAGCACAGCCTGATGCAAAATGCAGTGCACCACCGCCACTTCGTCTGGTAGTTCGTTAAGACATTTCTCAACGGTGTCAAAGTGCCGTATATCTTGAAAGTTCCTGATGACGCCGTGAAACTGTTCCCTTATCTCTTCCAGCTTCTCAATCGGTCCGATTAGACAGTGCTCGGTGATATCTATCATCTAGAAAGTAAACTCGGCGTTGTATTACTTAATAAAGATGTATATCTTTTAAAGAAGAACCTACAATCGTTAAAATTGTAGTAGAAAATTCCAATTATAATACAATATGAAGAAAACTCCCGAACAATGTAATGTTATAGGAATAAATATTTAATACAAGCTTTTCAAATTATAGAATACACTCCGACCATAAGTTGTAACTGGACCACGAGAGATTGAGGACGTCGTAGCAAGAAGAGACAAATTAAAGCTCTTACAAATATAGTAGAGAGATCCAACTATAGGTTCAAATTCAAACGTCTAATACATTAATGGGTATATACATAAACTGAATGAAAGTGATACAGGTTATAGATATCGATCATCGACTTTGTGCGCCGTCAGGCTGAGGTAGACTGGGAAAGGAAGCAATCGATACTTACGTCTTCCATCGTTATAACGTAGTTTGTAAAGTCCCGGAAATACTTAATCTTGTAGAATTTGATGATGGCCGACCTCAGCTCCTTGGCCATTCCACCGTTTAAAATATACACCAAGTCAACGAAAGTATCGATGGCGTGCAGCGCTCTGACTTTTAACTTATCGTAGTTACTTAAACTTTGCATAAATAATATCTTTGCCATGTCGTAGCCTTTATTGACCAGATGGTACTTAGAGTCGATGTTAATCGAAGTGATGTTAGTGCACTATACAGGGGGGGAAACGATCGATGATATCAATAATAATCTGGATTGAATGTCAGTTTAAAGTCTTTAAAGTAAAACAAAACTAAACTAACTCACTGAAAAAATTATACATTTTTTTAAAGTATTACGAAATAATACAGAGACCCACCTCTTTTACAATAAGAAAACAAAACAAAATAATAACAACATTGCATATTCTGCCTATATTAGTCATAACTCATTACTAGTGCAGAATATTTTAAGAAATCGCGCATAAAACTAGGTAGGTGTATTGTTATATTTTTTGTTCAATTTATTTTTAGAAAAAAACAAGCAGCTAACTCTCCCGCCTCTTCACGTAACTCAAAAATGTTTTAATTACATTTCGGTGCAATAAAAATACGCAATTAAATCGTCTACTATGATGCGAGTGCATAAAACTGTCTTACGTAAGCCAGCGACATAAAATTATACACCGAGTATAATTAAAACTTTCATTTATCAAGACCTACAATTCTACACTTTCCTATTGGAATTTTTAAATCCTTGTACGCTTCAAGACTTCGGACGATAGCTAAGTTATGTACACAGTTAGTTAACGTGACCCATTATATTTCGCTTTGGGCGGGCCAGCCGCGCTTTCGGGCTGCCCATCTCGTTGTCCCCAGCGAGAACAAGTGTCCCGCTTTTGCAGACACGCTGCGATAATTTGTTAAACTTATCTAGCTGCTTCAAAATTAGAGCTATTAAGAACCAGGCCGGTACCTACACTATTGGTGTTGCCATAAATCATACTTGGATTATTGTTTTTGAAACCAACGATCATCTCATTCTTCTTCATCATTATTTCAGTAATAAACACGTAGGTACCTGTGCACGACAGAATTATAATATAATTGTTTTTTAATAAATAAATGTAGATGGTTTGCAAGGGCAGCGACAGAGAC
>DWDX01002297.1:0-15592 GCA_018245675.1 Agara michaeli
AGAAAAATCCAACAGTACCCGACCCGGGATTTGAACCCAGGACCTCCCGATCGGCAGTCGCGCTAGCAACCGCTCGACCAACGAAGCAGAAATTTTAGAATACCGCTGTATATCAAACAGGCACAACAATGTAAATTAATTTTGCAAATGTACAACTACAGGTGAAATATGACTTCAATGTAACAACAGATTGAACAGTATTGTATTATTTGCAAGTTTCCTATAGTTTAGCAAAGCCCGCAAATGCTGACTACAAAAAAAGTCCGATCCGACATGTGGCAACATTCCAGCCTTCACTTCAAAAGTGAATAGTTAGCTACTTTTTGAGTTAATATGGTCAAACGAAAATATATGTGTAAGGAATTATAGCTTTTCATCCTTTGTAAATATGTTATGCTACTTATAAAAAATGACTCTAATGTCAGATCTGGCACTGATCTGCCAGTCTTTTTTTAAATTTATTTTATGACACCTATGTTAATATTATTTAGAAATTTGTAGTGCGAATATTATACGTTTTTATATTTTATTATATTAATAGTGGATGTTATTGTGAAGTACTACGAAATCAATGTAAATAATAGTTCAATCGTAATTGTTTGCTGTTATTTATATGTACAATATGTCACTTAAAATATAATTAACAGATATTTTTTATAAATAGAGTATTAGATGTATTATTTCAACCGATTTTTTTTTTATTAAGATGCCAAAAATTGTAACGATATCAAAGATTTTTTTTAGTAATTAATGTGCTGATCTTATGCAGATTTGTATTAAAGTATGTTGTTGTTATTGTCTCATTTGAGACTGGATTTGTAAACGTGACATATACCATTTAATTTAATTTAATTTAATTTTTTATTGTACACAATACAAAAAATACAATACAGTCATAAGCTAATTTACAAAGGCGAGCTTATAAGAGATCTCTTCCAACTTACCCAGTTCCTGTGTGAAGGAAAATATATGTATAAACTAAGGAGCGGTCAGATGTGTATGTATAACAGAAGAGATAAAAATCAACAGCACACATAACATAAAAATACAGATATCTACACAACATTACATGTACACATATGTAGGTGCTCATATATAATAATATGCATAGATTAGACTAATATATATACGTTATATAGTAAATATATACACGTGATAGTATTTTATAGATTATTAGTAACGACATGAAATGATGAATCAAGTATATTTTCGCTACAGGATAAGAGACAAAAAAAAACAGAATAGAAATTGTTCCTAGTGAGAGGAAGTGTTCTGTCAGCCGTTTCTTAAATAAGCATGGAGACGGACCTTTATGTTAATACTAAATAATTAATTAAAACTAATAGGATTGTTGTACAAATTGTTGCCACAAGGTTAACTAGTAGAAGCAGGGTAGACGGAGAGTTTTTTATATAATTCCCAGTAATGAACTAGCAGTTTATCTCTTATGTAATCTATGTGGGCGCTCCAAGCTCACTAGAATACTAACGAACTAGTATAAGTACATAAGCGTTTGTTGTATCAATATTTTTTACTTTAAACTAATATGTATGATCATATACATGCCAATGATTTCGAAAGATATTTAAAAAAATGTTTCAAAAACTTGTATAATGTGTATTTTAAGAATACTTTTTTGTATACCTACTTTAAAATTGTTGTCATTCTAAGTTATGGAAATCCGAGATGTTCATGAGCGTTACCATCACTTAAAAATCAAAAAAGAAATAAATGCTACCGATATATGCGACTCTTTGATTTGCCAAACCCTGCAGTTTCGATAAAAATAAAAAACAGCATTTTTCACAAAATTATATTTTGTGTGATAACACCTGCTACATGTTTCTTATTGATAATATTTACAATATTTTATATACTACACATTTGTAACAAATAACATTCATAACGTTAGAGGAGCAGATCTTACAAATAATTTACTGTTCCGACGGAGGGCGCGCGCGGGCGGCGCCCGGCCGGCGGCGCCCGGCCGGCGGTTAGAGGCCATAACTAAACAAACTTACTTAAAAATAGTTAATTTTCTCGCGAATTAAGTGTTAATAACATTTGGCAATAAATTAACTAGGATAACACGAAAATAATCCTTAAGTAGTTAGCATAAAAAAATAATGTAATGTAAAAACTCTATACTAGCGTAAAAAAAAACAAATCGATAAAAACCGTCCTTTAGGCCTGTCAGTGTCCGACGGAGTCCCCTGCGGTCGAACGACGGTCGCAGATCGCTCTCAGTACGCTATCACATTGATAAAAATCAAAAATAATCTATGTTGTATATAATACACCGTACAAATATAGTAAAATTACGATTTCTATGTATACAGCCTTGTGTTAAGTAAAAGCGGTACATTTACAATATCTTACACGGAAACTAATGATACGGGACGAGAAAGAGGCACTTCCGAGAACAGATTAATAGAACTAACAGTTAAATTATAATAACACCCGTGAACTGTACACGCACACACTCACCAATGTATTGTTTGTACATATCGCAAGTGGAAAAACGAAACAAAACAGCATATACATACAAAATACGATTCTCAAAGGTTCTTTTTACACATCAAAAGTACATTTTGCGTTTTCAAAAAAAATTCTCGATTGCACATCCACATCAGACGTAACTCATTACACTTAATAGTTAAGTTTGTCTCTTTGGAAATTGATGAATATTTATATGCATATATTAAAATTTTACATGATTTAAGCACGCGCCTACCGGATCAGTGTCCAATCGACATGATTATCACAGCACTCGCGCCCGCAGAGTAAGTATCGTACAACTCGTCGGTATAAAAACGTACAGCGCTCTACGACGGGGTACAAAGGTCATTTATTGCACTATCATTATGCTACATTTCATCCACACGCTACGACACATTATTTATTTATAAAACAGTTTTTAAATACATTTTTTATCTGCAATTTTGTACTTTATTTAGCATCAATATTGGGTACTGCGCTCCCTCAACGCGAGAAACGATCGTCGTTTAAATACAATATGATACAAAAATAACAAAGCTCACACAACGTCACTCGTGTGACAGATGAGAGCACGCGGGCGTCCCGCCGCTTCGGAACGGCATAAGGCAACTGAAGTGGTGTTAATCGTTAATACCTACGTTATATACATACTATCTTATAAGCATATCTTATTACTTTGTACTATGCCTTAATTATTACATCTATCATTATACACTCCGGCACGTTTTTGGTCAGGGTTTCGCGTCCTCGTCGACTCCGAGCATCGCGCGCACCGAACGGGTTCCCACCGTTCAAACGTCAAGCACTAAACGCAACATTCACCGGGTCGGCGGGCGGGGCGCGGGCGGAGCGCGGGGGCCGCGCGGGCCTCGGCTACCGGCGCATGGTGGAGTTGAGGGTCTGCATGGCGAGCGAGGGCGGCGGGTTGATGTAGGCGGGCGCGTACGTGTACACGTTGGGTTGCTGCGCGCGCGGATCGTTGCTGGAGTACTGCACGGGCGGCTGCACGTTCATCATCTGCACGGGCAGGTTGTTGAACTGCTGCTGGTGCGGCACGCGGTACCCGTTCAGGCTGTACTGGCTGATGATGTGCGAGTTCAGATTGGGCGACATGCGCGACCCGGGGCCCATCTGGACGTGCTGCATCGGACTCAGGTTGCCTGTCGCATTAGGAAATCGAACATATACAAATGATATAGACTTTTTTAAACAAAATGAGTATACGAGTGTAATAGTACGAGCCAATTGTTCCAAACATTTCTAAAGGAATATATATATAATATTGAATAATCATTAAACACACAACAGTCAGGTTGAACACCATTCCACAGTGAGGCAGCATAATGGAGTACTTTCCAGGTCGTCCGGACAGCCAGAAGGGACTAGTAGTCGGCAGTGAGAGATGAAAATTGAAAGCTGAAAGTTATACTAACTTGTCGCATTTCGCGCGTTCCTCGGCGACTCGAGCTGATTGTGCGCGGGCGCATAGTACTTGGCGGCGGCGGCGTGGTAGTGGCCGGCCGGCGGCGTGCCGGACTGCTGACCATACTGGAAACACACACAACATATTATCAACTGTCCTGTTAATCTTCCAGTTGGAAGTGTTAATCGTCGAGCTGGGGTTTGTGCCCTTGTGAACACGGGAATTTACTAGGTTACCTGGGGCGCCGGCGGCGTGTGCGGCGGGTGCTGCGGCGCCTCCGCCATCTGCTGCAGCTTGGCCAGCGAGCAGGACTGCGCCCAGCCCGCGTGGTACTGCTGCTGCTGTTGGAACGACAGGTAGCCGCCCTGGTAGCTGCCACCCGCGCCTCCCACGCCCGCCGCCGCGCCCGACTGCATCACGGCTCCACCTAAAGGATTTCATTCAAACATTCACTTTTATATTATCACATATTAAGTGGTTTACCATATTAACTTTACCATTGGTTGATAATCCCGAAATCCTTCAAATCGGGCCGAAGCAGGCTTTAATGTGGAATCCCACATAACCCCTTCTTTCCCAGGATATCGAAGCACCTTTTAGTTTTACGTCAGCAAAAACAAATTTCAGGAGCTAACCGTGCGCGTGATGCGCGGGCGGCGTGGCGCGGTGGCGCGCGGGCGGTGTGGCGGCGCCGCGCAGCGCCTTGTTGTCGGCGGCCCCACTGTGCGCGCTGCCCGCTGTGTTCCTGTACACAAACAACCATTAGTCATATGTGTCGGGGCTCACTGGGCGACGCTACGTCCGTCACTCCGAATATAGTAGGGTATATAATATATACGTCAATGTATTTTAAAAACTCACCTATTCCTGTTATTGATCTTCTGCTGCTTGGGTGGCTGATTTGGTTGACTCATAATGGACGGTATGTGTATCGACGAGTGGGGAGGATACTGTGGACTCGGAACCGGGTGCATATGCATCATCGAGCACGGGGACGCCAGGTCCGACCCTATACTTGTCGGTGATTCGAGCCCCAACTGGCTAACGTCCAATTCACAGGCCGGATACTGCACGGAGTGGACAGAATTGCTGGTAGAATCCGGTGTGTACACCCCCATAGACTGCAAAGCGGGACTGACCGCTTCGCACAATTCTTCCTTACTTGTATCCTTGGGAGACTCTTCCTTCTTCGACTGCCGAGACTTTTTCTCGATGTCGGTCTTCTCTTGACTACAGGGTCCGTTTTGGTTATATGGCGTCTTGCAACCGGGCGACGTCAGGATCTGCGGACTCTGCTGCCGATATTCCGCGCAACTGGTGACCACCTGCTGCTCCTGTTGTTTCACTTGTCTCTGCATCATCTGCTTCATTTGGGCTTCGTTAGCA
Source organism: Agara michaeli (assembly GCA_018245675.1). Classification (NCBI taxonomy): domain Eukaryota; kingdom Metazoa; phylum Arthropoda; class Insecta; order Lepidoptera; family Hesperiidae; genus Agara; species Agara michaeli. Next base: position 5,309 of record DWDX01002297.1, read on the forward strand.
TTGTGAGACTGCGACTGAGATTTCTTCGGTTCACACTGGGTTTGGCACGCCGTTGTCGTTTTAGACTGCTTCGACGGCTTGCAGTCGCTCTTCTGAGAACATTCCGAGGCCTTAGACGTCGGCGCTTTCGTTTCTTTAAAATGCGCCAACCCTGAAGTCGCATAGATCCCACTAGAAAGAGCTCCGTATGCGATATTATGAAAATCCTTCTGATGAAGCTTCTGAGGGGACTTCTGCATTTGATCCAAATGTGGTAAATTGAAACCTTGCAGTTTATCTAGGTAATTCTTGTCGTTGCTCTTCATGTCTAGAAACCTATTGTGGTCCCAAGTGCCTTGAAGTCTCGTGGTATCCCAGGGTGCCCATTGGGAATACTGCGCGTGGGTGGTGTGATAGTTTGGGATTTGGTTCATCGCATAATCCGCTTTCGGAACCAACTCGTTGTCGTATTTGAATTTAGACAACATTTTATCACTCTGATCCGCCTTCAGATTAAGTTGGGTCGAACAACTCTTATCGTGTTTTACTGACGCATTCTTGGACTCGCATTTGGGGGCAGCAGTTTTCTCTTTCTTAAAAAAATCTTGTTTCTTGGGTGCTTCGTTCGTTTTCGCTTCCATTTTACTCGTAACAGCAACCGTGTTTATAACATTTATAGGGACAGACGTCTCCGGCTTCCTAACGTTGGCATTTTGTTCAGGAAAAAACATCCTGGGTTCCGGGGTACTTCTCGGCGTATCGTTTTTTGCAGACTTCTTATCCGTTTTCTCTAGCTTGCTTTGCGCCGAATTCACTCTGACATCTCTGAGCTTACTTTTTTCCCGAGGTTTTTGATTAGGGTCGTTTTTTGGGTCATGTGAGTTTACCTGGATCATGTTCATTGCACTAGCCATTGAATTTTGTATGTTGGTATTAACAAAATTTGGATCCAAATCAGTCCTTTCCATTCCCAAGTTCACGGCAGCATTAGCACTTTGACATCGGGGTAAAAAACTGATATCACTTACAATAGGAATCTTGGGCACAACAGGTGTTACCACAGGCGACGTTATAGGATGCGGTACTTCCAGCTTTGTGGTGCTCTTACTGATCACTGGAGCTGAATCAGGTATGTTGTTAATTATACGATTAGGTTCACTGGGCTTAATAAGAATCTTATCAGTCTGCACTGCCTGTGATTCTTTTGTTATGTTGGCTCTATGATTATGGTAAGAGGGATGTACAGAATTTATAGGTTGTATCGTCATAGAGTTACTCACAGCGTTCTGATAACTTTGTAAGGTGCTCTCTATGATATTTCTAGAAATTACTATTTCATCTTTTCGTACGTTCACTGGGTCGCTCCTATAAGATATTTCACTCTCCTTACTTGTAATGACGTTTATTGATTTGTTTCTATTGTCCACATCTGTGTAAGAATCCATTTTAGGTGGGTCTGGTTTTTTCATTGTATTTGGAATATCTCTACTGGGATCCAGATTCTGTATAATGCATTCAATCTTGTTCGGAGATTTTTTCTCAGCACTTTTAGTCTCGTCTATAACTTGATGCTGTATCACAGTTTCCTTCCTCAGTTCCGACTTTTTCTGTTCACAAGTAACTTCACTGGTTGATTTCTCTGGCGATTTCTTCTGACGAGGAGATTCACTAATAACAGATATATTATCATTTTTCTTTGGCGATATGCCAGTTTGAGGTGAATTAGCGCTGTCAGATTCGCCTTCAACAACTATCGTCTCGATTTGATGTATCTTAGGTACAATAAGCTCTATGGGTGGTCTAATTGTATTGACTTCATCTTGGCCTTTAGCATCTAAAACAATATGAGCATTTTCGGTAGAAACCACAGGCATTACTTTAGATGGGCTTTCATTTTCTACAATTTCTTTTGGTTTGTACTCATTCGTTGGAACTGGTGCTATACTGTTAGGCTTTGGAGAAGGTAAAGGGCAACTCTGACTATTGTTGTCATCAGATTCAGATATAACAATCGTATCTTTGTCATCAAGAATAGATTTTGGTGGAGATTTTATTTCTCCATTTCTAACTTCGGAAGCCTTTTCACCCATTGACTGCGCGTTAGACTCCGTGTTTGCTATTGTATCGTCACAACTCATATTTACATTCTCGGATTTACTTTCAATTACAACGCTATCCTGTTCCATTTTGTCAGAAATTTCATTTATGACTTGATCTTTTTCTGCTATCGATTTCGGCGAGTCCATGTGTATACTATCCAGCTCCATGTCACTAGTGTGATGATCTGTACTGTTTTCTTCAATGTGTCGCGGCGTCGCCGGTTTACTAGCCACACTTCTTCTGTCTTCTCCTTCTTCCACATCCATTTCGTCGTCGGCCTCTCCTGACGAATCTTCTGAACTTGCATCAGAGTTTTTGTTTTTCTGTACTGTTTTTTCAACGTTTGGATTTGTTGACGTGTGATTTTGCAAATCATTACAAACGGAAAGAGTCTTCTCTGGTTCTTGATCAAGTGAATCATCTGTCTTATAGCCAGAGAGAACATCGTTACTAGTTTTAGCTTTCTTTGCGATTGGAAAATCAGTGGACACATTTGCAGATTTGTTTGATTTCGGTCGTTTGTGTCTACCTCTCCAAAGTCTTTTTCTTTTGCTCTTAGGTGCCACTCTATTAACTATAGGAGTGTTGTCGATACGTGTATCAGCACTTTCTTGGCTTTCCTGACTGTCAGAAGCATACATTGGCTCTTTGACACTTCGCCTTCTACTCCTGTGAGATATAGCCTCAGTGACGTCCATGTTAACCATTCTTGAAGATCTTCTAGCAACACTTTTGCTCCTTTGTCCTCTTGGCGTTTCTTCATCCTTACTCTTGTCATCATCGGCATTCGTTTCAGAGATCCGTATGTTATTGTCACGCTTTCTTTTCCGACTAGTCCCTCCTCCAATATTTGGTGTCGTCTGATACGTAGTCTCACTATATTTAAGTGGTCTTGTTCGTCTTCGGCCTGAAGATGTGACCTCCACAGCAGGTTCCAAAGGTTCTTTCTCAGAATGTTCATTTATTTTACAATCACTAACATTCATTTCGTCTTTCGGCGCCGATGTTTCCGGCTCTGTACATGTATCTTCACTTTTTGTCCTTAATTCCGCCTCGTCATTATCACTCTCCTGATCACCAGATCCATCTTCTGGCGACCTAAACGGATTGACAGTAGGCGCAAGCAAAGGAGTCCACCTCAGGCATTCCGGATCGATCTCCAACCGCGGTTTGCTTCTAACTTTTCTCATGTGATTATCTACTTTATTCCAATCGACACAGACACCCAGCCTTATATCATTATTATACGGTAAATATCTAACAAACCCAAGTAACTGAAACGTTACGGCAATGTCGTTTATATGCATTCCAGTAGTTTGAGCTATATCATCATATGTAAAAGATTTATTTTTGTGATCGTGAAGAAATTCGAGGATTACAGACTTCCAGTAAGCATGATATGAGACTCTTCCGAGATCCGACAGTGGTTTTTCTGGCGTCCCCGGTTGGCCTTCCTCCTTTGATAGTAAGTAACCTGTAAAAATGATAAAGAAAAATAATACATTTTTTTCTAAAATAAGTGAGAATAGAAAAAGTACTTTCAATGAAAAGTAATTTAACAATAATTCCACCACTCACTAAAATGGATGAGAAATCGCCCGAAGCCTTGTCTCTGGTACTGTGGCATTGTCATTATACAGGATACGTTATATTTCTGCTGGCAGTGTTTTTCTTTGGAAAAATATCCCACTAAATGACACCCTTTGCTGTCATTTTTCGTGAGAACGTAGAATAAAAACGGCTCCACATCGTAGTAAAGCGTTTTGTGGTCGAGGAAAAGCTTCGCCAGTAGACAAAGATTTTGACAATAAATTTTGTTGGCGTTGCCGTCCACTTCGAATACGGATATATCTCCACACCGGTATATTTCCGTGGCAGGCGGGTGTCGCCAGAGGCACTTGTCTAGATGTCGCATTAACACCGCTCGACTTTTCGCGTACTTAAGGCAAAATTCGCAGAGGAACAACTTTGGCAACCTGCAATGACAAAGAAACGAGACATTTTCTTTATGCTCCACTCTTGTGTTTATACATATTGAGAACAGATTAAATTTAAAGGCGTATGTTTCAATTAAGTTTATAAAAAAATATCAACTAACCTCGCATACTCCTGAGGAAACGGACTCGAGTACCATGTTTCGATCTCCCATTGTCCAAACTCTATGGCGGATGGGCAGCGTGGCACGGGCGCTGGTCCTAGCGCTCCTGAGGGTACCGCGGTGGTCTCTTCGGGGGGCCCGGGCGCAGGGCCCGTCGCGACCGTGCATCCCGCCGTCCTCGCTTGTGAGAACATCTCCGCGTCCGCCTCGGTCACGCCCGGCGGCAAACGTTTGCCCTCTGAAAATTGTTTCGTTATGACCGACCGTGCAGTTCCTTACTGCGTTAAGCCCCAGCTATGATTATGAATGCGTTGATAGGTATAGTAGGAAAAAAAACAAAAAAAAACAAGGAAACAAAAATGACACGTCACAGCTACATACATGATGCAACAATGAATGGAATATAAAAAAATACATGATAAGAAATAAAAATAATAATATTAAAAAACAAACACCACTAAGATGGAAAGTGGCTACCAATCATTAATGTGAGTTCATACTTTTTTAGTTCTAAATGCAGGTAGGTCACAGAAACATCACCTTTTCGCTTACAAACCTGCCAGCGCCGGCTTACATTCTCACCTTCCATATTAGTGGAAGTTAATATTACGCTGAAAAATTATAGTTTAAATTAAGTAAATAAAAAAGGACAAGGGAATTAAAATGAAAAAAAAAAAGGACACGCACACATCAAGCAGGCATAACGATAACGAGTCACGCTTCGACGTAGAGAAGCGCGAGCGAAAGTGCATGTGTGGATACTGCCGAAACCCGAGTAACAAATGAATAATTTGTCATCGGCGCTCGGGCTCCGAACGAGAGAAGCGAAGCGGCGTACGGGCCGATAGCACTCACCCGGTCCGAACAGAGAATTCGGGGAAAACGGAACTCGCGAGAGACAGAGACAGTGAGCGCCGGCCATCAATCAGAGCGAGCGAGACGGTCAGATCCACCACGACACTTTCACCGCACCTCACGAACCGTTCTTACCCGTCTGATTGGTGGCCGGCCTCGAGACGGCGGAGTGGCGCGCCGCCAGCGCTAACCCGCGGTACAGTTTATCCGCCTCCGCGCCGCCCGCCGGCCCCGCCGCCGCCGCCGCCAGCCTCACCAGCTGCGATGCGCTGGGTGCCGCCGCGTTACTCGCCCCGCCGTGCGCCCGCGCCTCACGCGCCTCCCGCGCCTCGCTCGGCTCGCTGGGCGCGCGAAGCTCGCGGGGCTCACGGGGCTCACGGGGCTCACGGGGCTCACGGGACTCACGGGCCTCGCGGGTACGATCCGCTCTTATCACTTCTGACACGCGAGATTGACTCCTTTCACGAGGTCCTTCGCGCCGCAAGGAAGCCTGATACCGCTTAAATGTACTCCGCGTTTCCTTCAGCACCTGACGATCCTTCTCCGCCTCGTCCTCTCGGTCTCGCTGCCTCTCGTTGACTCTTGAGCGATGTCGCGATTGAGATCGTGAGGCGGTTCGCACCGAATAGAACTCCGAAAGGCCATCGAAGAGCGTCGTTAAGAGTCTGTCGCCGCATCTACTTCTGCGCCGATGTCTTCTCTCGGTCGTAGTCGACGGCTCCGGTCGCTTCGCCGGCGGCGTCTCGGCGCGAGGTTCGACCCTCGCGTGCTTCTGCGCTTCCGCTGCGAAGCCCCACGTTCCATCCGGGGCCGTGTCGAAGGCTAAACGCTCGAATACTGACGAAATTTGTGTAGGGGCCGACGGCGGTGGCGGGACGGGCGAGGGCTCACGCGGCGGTGACGACGGAGTCGGCGACGGTGAAGGCAAGGGCGAAGGTGACAGTGATGGAGTACGCGATGGTGAGAGTGACGGTGAGTGTGGAGGCAAAGGTGACGGCGAGCGAGAGGGAGCGTAGGCGGGCAACGGCAGGCGGCAAGGGGAGGGCCTCTCGTCCGATTCGACGGAGGAGTTGTCGGTAAGCGAGCCGGTGCGGTGCTCGAGGTGCAACTCGACTCGCTGCACGCGCGTCACTCGCACGCCGCGCCACTTGGCGCGCTCCCAGCCCTCCCACTCGCTCGACGAGCCCCTACAGCGGCGCCGCTTCACTAGATTGAATGCCGAGAATCTGAAAAACTTCTGTTTCTCCTTCGACATTCTCTGTTCGGATGGAATGCGCGCGAACGGCGGGGCATTACCGTCGGAGAGCTCGTCGTCCGATTCGATGCGGCGTCCGGGCGTCTTCGGTTTCTTCTTCTTCGGCGTCCCGGCCGGCGTACTCCTATGGAAGTATTCGTAAGCGATATTAATAATTAAATAGAAATCATGGAAAAATATTAAGATGTGGCGATACAATATGACGATTCGCTTGAACGGAAACGAAAAAACAAAGGTAATATGGATGATTCTAAAAGAGATCAATAAGAGAGATAGAGTTAGGAAGTGAGGGATAACGAGCAGCGGGGCAAACCTGGCGTGTTGCGGGTCGCGCTCGGCGGAGTGGCGCGCGTCGGAGCGGTCGCAGCGGTCGCAGCGCCAGGGAGGGGGCGCGCAGCGCGGGTGCGCCACGCGCGCGCAGTGCGTGCAGCGCGCCGCCCAGCCGCCGCGCGAGCCGCACGCCGCACAGCGCGCGCACTCGCCGCACCACCACCGCGCCGCCTGCAACAAAAGACACCTCTATGCTTGCAAACTTCATTCTTAATTTCTTACACCTACACACGGGTGCACACCGAAGTACGCACGGATAGTTTCATAACGTTCGCGCTATACTCTTAGATATATGTTTATATTTACAGCGAAATGACACCTGTCTACAGTATGTACCTTCTATTTTCTTCTACGTTCAGATCATTTCTTTAAAACTCTATTTATCTCATTCAAACAATGAATAAATCTTAGCAGGGTCTCGCCATGTAGTGGAAGAACTATTCCAGGTTCGTTCTAAGGGCGTCCGGATGTATCGACAGCTCTATTACAACTTACGGTACCTCAAACCTTACTCATATAAAGGTTCACACACAATCGACAAATACACTAAAACCAAATCTGTATTTCTAACGAAGCCGTACTAGTCATTTGTAACAAGGAGGACACGCGTCTCCTGTAAAAGGACAGAGAGCTACAATGACAACGAAAACGATCGAAAAATCGAGAAATGTATCTACATTCAAATCGTTTCTATTGACAATAGATGGATGTAGTATAAGCAGTGACGAGCGTCGCCAAACTACTACCAGCAATACGGGGATATTGATTGACACACAAGTAAATATGTTTTGGAATACCAAAACGATAGAAACAGTAGCGTGCCGATAGCCGCGTCCGATAACAATAAACGCGCGCGCTATCGCTAACACCTGCCTAAGTGGGTTCAATTCATCTACCAAACATCTGTTTGTGGGTATCTTGAAATCGAGTTTGATATGGCCTGGCTACATGAGACTATAAAAATAACACTGGAAGACTGCATTATGTTCAAAAAATTACTATTTTGCATTGATTACGATCAATTGATTGATAATCACATGACAACCCGGCTCGCTCGACATTAGGGTTCACTATTTCACCACTACAGATCTTTGTATAAAACATGTCCATCATTCCTAAAACATCGTGTGGAGTTCTGAGATTATTATTCACTATTACTATAATATTAAGTATTGAGTTATATTGACAAAAGTCCATCAGGCAAAGTAAGATAGTACCAATACTTAACTCATATTGATTTGAATGCTAAGAATATTGAATGGAATACAATATTTAAACGTCCCAAAACTTTTGATTGCTTTAATATTTGAACCTCCCAAACAAAGCATATGAATTTTCCATAAAATAAAATCGTCATAGATTATAACATGGTATTAAAGAATAACAGGATACATCTATTGTATGCTATATTTCATAGCCAAATACAACCAGTATTCCTTACAGTGTGTCGCTCGTGCAACCTACCTACCCCGTTAGGGACCTGAGGTAATGGTATTATTATTATTATTATTATGTCCCCCATGAAGCAATACAAGATTACACGACATTCACATTAGTATTCAAAGGATGCAGGTAATGACCATTATAATTATCTGTTGAAGAACCGTATCTATAGGTTTTATACAAAATATCCCCACAATACACAATTAGTATAATACTAAGATATATAATCTAAGCCTTTAAGTAAGCAATTAGCACAATGCGATATTGCAACAGAGTTGATTACATTCAATTAACTACACAATGCAAATATCATTGAAATAATACTTAAAGGAAAACAAAAAGGCCATACTCGACTATACATTTTCAATAGACTTTTTTCTATTGGAGTACCTGTTTTTATTAAAAATGCTTTGATTTCATAATTAAGAAACAATCAAAAATGTAATGACTAATACGCTGTAGTCCTATTTTAAGAATATTGTTATAACTTGTTGAGTCGATGAGAGATGGCTTGTCGAAAGAACCCCAATCTTACAAAATTCATATTCGTATGTTGGCAACATTGGGAGCAGGTGCTCTAAACGTTTACAAAGTGAACCGTAAAGGACATTCATGTTATAAAAATTAATTACACATGCCTTATTTGGCAGAAAATGTTATCGCACTAGGACTTATGAGATGACAACTGTTCCGAACCAGCATAATATTTCGGTGTAAAGGTAAATGTAGAGCACATTCATTGCAATGTTTAGGTAAAACATGTACTTAGTGCCATTAATGGCATGCGCTATTTTAATACAACTTTGTAGTAACATCTTAGTTTTTATAGTGCGTCACATGTGCAATGTAAATATTAAAATTATCATATATAGATCATATTATCATTATCGCAAAAAATGACAAACCAAAGTTCATCAAAGGTAAGGTCTTTACCTGTTATGCCATTTTTCATATATAATTGTGACTAAAACAAATAAGATGACACCAATATAAATAAGTGATGAAACAAATATGTTTCAAGTTTTATGATTACATGAGAAAATATTAAAGATAAACGATAAATTTACGATTCACATTGGACAGGACTGTGTCTGAACCGTGGCCGTATTGTATTAATAAAAAACAAGCATGATTCATAAATGATGATTCATGTTTGTTAAGAATTCACATTACCTGTACAGTGGGAACGGCAATGTGTTCCAGCACATCCAGACATGTCGGGTGCGCATAGGACTTGCATTGGTTGCAGCATATCAGGGCCTCCGCAACTCCCTGCTTGTTTTTCACATCGGTACCGAGGCACTCTGTGCATACAGGCACACCACCTTGACTCTGAAAATGGCAAATTTAAGCTGCTAGTGATTTTGAATATGACGAGTGATACATTTGTACTCCTATATCGTTCGATTCTTATACAAAATCAGCGCATTCTTAATTAACAAATGAGTTATTAACAGGACTTTTAGCATTATAAATTATCTGTCTGTTTAGGAATTTGCATCAAAACTGCTTAAATGATACACCTTAAATTCAATATGAAGATAGCTTAAGAATAAATGAACAGACCTTGCAAAGTGTAGGCTACTTAAAATATCATTCTTGATTTTAATCTCATAACAACAATGAACTAATATATTGAAGGAAATTACTTTGATATCTTTGCAAACGATGATTCGCAATAGCAAATTGCTTATATGTGATTAATAATAAAATTAATCAAACAAGCTAGACCCTTGTAAAAAGTTAAACAAACTTAGCACACTCTGTAATAGAAATTGCTGGCAAAACTATTTTAAAGCAATACCCACCTACACAGTACTGGCATGTGTTGGCTAGATGCTAGAGGGACCTAACATCTACGAAACGAACGAGATAAGACAGAAAATTACGACACTATGAGCACTAAAATACTGCAGGAAGCTCCTGGATTTTAAGATTGTATGAAAAAAAATTAAAAAGGGGCCAGTACTTGTTGCACTTTCAAAATTTCCAACGTAAACTCCACAAACAATCATGTAAACAGATTTTTTTTTCATATTGATATTGATTACATGCATTTAGAAATATACAACGAACTTTCTGAACATTATGAAATGAGAGCTTGAAATTTATTAAAAACCCAAAACAATAATAACAATGAATAAAAGTTACCATGCAGTCAGCTAAATAATCAATGGAACACCGTGTACCATGAGATGCTACTACCATACTACCATCATGTCAT
>DWDX01002298.1:0-15588 GCA_018245675.1 Agara michaeli
GACTTAAACGTAACTGGTGAAATGTGGGGGTGTACTACACTCCTCTGCCTACCTCTTAGGGGATTACAGGCGTGATGCTACGTTTTTGTTTTTTTTTACGTATTTTAGGTTAAGCTCTCAGTTTTATACGATACATATAACAAGCTCTTAGGTTATCAAATAGCAAGGTAGATAGTTCTGTCAATGTAACTTATATACGACGAACCGTACATTTGCAAATTTGTCACTTTGACTAAGCGGTGTGTAGCGCGTAGCAGTCGTAGCGTGAAGCGCTCTCGTAGCAGTTATTTGTGTAGATGCATTTGTCAGTACATACTCGTAGCCGTAGCCGATTTCAAGCTCAGGTGTAATTTTGACTACTGGAGAATAGCGAGTTAACTAGTATTCCGTTAGCCATTTTTTTATAATTAGCTTAGTCGGCACAAATCGCATGTAGTATTACGCTATGTAAGCATAGAGAACAGAATAGCAAATATATCTATCTATCCTTATATTACATCTTCTATACAAAATTTATTATGTGAATTGTTAAAAACAAATATAATCATTATTACGGTCAAACGAAAGGAAATTATTAAATTGATATTACTTAAATTCAACTTCCTTTTTACTCCTAGCCCTCTTCCTATCAACAACTTTTTTTTGTGAATATAATTTACGTGTAGGAAATAGCGAGTAGAAACTAGTCTAATATATAAAATTCTCGTGTCACAGTGTTTGTAACAAAACTCCTCCGAAATTTCTTGACCTATTCTTATGAAATTTTGTGTGTATATTCAATAGGTCTTAGAATAGGACGCAAACTATTTTTCATACCCGTAAGTGATAAGGGTGGTCCACCCCAAATTTTTATTTTTTGCACAATTTTTTTTTCTGTTATTTTTTTACGATTTGGCTATAAAAAATACATACAACCCTAAATTTTCCCTTTAGCACCAACCCCTATTTTTTAATTGAGATATTACTAATTCAATACTTTTCTACTCTCGGCAAAAAATTAAAATGCAGTCCAAAGTCACCATTCCACGTGGGCGATATCGCAGGCAACAGCTAGTGTTAAATAAAATTATCTCGATTCATTTTAAGTTATTGCAAAAAGAGTGAGAAGTGTATTTGTTAAAGCAGACGTTACTTTGCTCGAGACCAAATGGTATTCATTTCACACAACGACCTCTCATACTTCAGAAGATTTCACCATTCCTTTCAAGCTTTTTTAAAAGCTTGCAGCACTTGTTACGCTACGAAGGATTCATTGAAAATTATTTTTTCAGATCTCCGGTGTCGGCACTTCAAGCGACTGTACAAATTAAAGAACATTTTAACTTTCTCTCTCGTGTAAACAGTTTTGTGAAAGATATTTACAAATAATATTGTCGTTATATGTCGTACTCATTTACGGATTAAGGATATGAATAAACATAGATCTCGTCTTTTCCTTTATCATCCCATTGTTGGACAGAGGTCGCCTCTCAGACTTGTAGGCTAAAGTTTATATATAACTAATAGTATAGCACGTTTAAACTATTAAGTAACTAACTAAAGTAGAAAACGCTTACGCGAACTTTGATAAAAGCTATTCTTGGAAGAAAATTAATTTACGCGATGCCTTTTACATGCATTTCCGAAGTAATAGAGTCCATTTTAGTACTTCTATTATCATTATTACTATAAAAGATGAATTACGGATGTCTACGAAAAGCTTATTTACCCTAGCTTTGAAAATGTCTATATTAAATTTTTCGGCAAACATAGAGCTTAAAACATAAAATTGAAGAACTATTGTTAATTTTCTTTACTAACTTTGAAATTTAAGTAAAAAACGTGTACACATTTGTTTTGAATTATACAATATTTCTCTTTTAAAAAACCTGTACAGACATTTTTATGTTAACAAAAATAGCACTTTAAAACACTTAAATAACAAAGGAATCTTTTCCTTTATCTTTGTTAGGAGAAAAGAGTGCCTTAAACAGAAATCAGAACTGTCTGAACACAATTCCCTTATCTACTTTTGTTCTCTGGATGAACTTCTCAAGGTCAGCTGAAGGTCAGCACAACCGTTTTCCGGACTCAAGATACAATGATACAAGGAATGATAGAGCTTATTTCTGATAGCGGACAGTTAAGACTTTAGTAAGTACTTTAGTGATTATATGTAGATACTATACTAGTTTAATATCGGATAGATATTAAATATGGGTGTATTTTTTTTAATTTCCTTAGAATTTCAAAAATTGTACACTCTATTTTGTATTGAGCTTCTTATATGATGTCTACTGCCTCAATTTTAATTAAGGGTCCACGAGGGGGCGGGTACGGTTAATTAAATTATGAACTTAATCTTGGACAACTGAAATATATGTAACAGAAAGGTGACCGTTTGACTGACACAGAGGTCGAAGCACAGTCAAAACTTAGAATGCTGATTTTATGCATATGAGATAATCTACAACAACAACAACAACAACATACCGTCACGCCAGGTCCCTAACGGGGTAGGCAGAAAGCACCGATTGTCAAATATCTCTGTCCGTGCAAACATGACGCGCCTCGTCTACATTCATCACTCTCTTCATGCATACACGCCGGTTTCGGAGACTCGTGACTCCTCCGTTAGCCAGTATCTGAACTATTTGGTCGAGGTAGGACAGTCTAGGTCTCCCTCGGCGCCTACATCCATCAACACTCGCGTTGTATATCTGCTTCGTCACTCATTCCTCATCCATTCCATGAGATAATCTCATTCTCAATCAAGGCACGAATATAATAGACGTTACAGTTTTACATACATACATTTACAGGACGATAACGTTACAAGCCAAAGCAACAGTTAGCGTTAATACACAAAATCAACAACAACAACAACAACAACAACAACAACAACAACAACAACAACAACAACAACAACAACAACAACAATATCATTAACACTATTACATACACACATAAACTGGTGCTGTATTAACTATCCAATAGCCAAGCTATTAAGCCAGTGTGTGATCAAAAGTGCCTCTTTAAACTTTATTACGCCATTGAACATATTGCTGTCGATATGTAAACATGTCCCTTATTATCATTACTGCAGCGTGGCAACGGTTGACGCATGCGAATGAAATAAATATTTAGCACTAGCTGTCCCGGCGAACTTCGTACAGCATCACAATAAATAAATAGTTCAGTTACACCAGATTTTAATCATATTTGACGGGACGTACATCATATCGTGTTTGATAGGTAAGAATTTATATGGAAAAATTAAACTGCTATTATTACTAATTTCCTCCGAGTTGTCCTTATTTTCTCACCTTTTAAACGTTACTTGGATTTCCGCGATTATGATTTATATATATATATATATGTATATATATATATATATATAAGATATCTGTACTAGAGCTAATAGGGACGGATAGGGGTGGGTGGTTCGATGGGCGATATAGAACAATATGGTACAGTGCTTTCAATGGATTGTTTGTTGTCATATTGCAAACAATTGATTGTTTACTACTATGTCGTCATCTCACGCGTCGGCACTAACGGCGCGCACGCGTGGGGAGTTCGGGCCTCGAGGATCTCCTCCTTACCCGGGCAGTTCTCACGGAGTCGACGGCCCCGCGGTGATGAAACACCCCGCCAGGCGAGGTGTGCGACCATTCGCCGCTGTCCCAGGGCAACCGCCGGCTAGCTGTCGTCCTCCTCATCGGAGGACGACGCCAGCCGAGCGAGCACCCCCGGGAGCGGGCGTTGATTGTTTAATTAACACAGTGTAAAGTTAAATACATTTGGCGTTACTTTGCGGTAATCGGCGGTACGTAAATAAGCGAATATTATTTCTCGTGACATGTGAGCACAATAACGACGAAAAATATGCAATTGTCGCCACGTATGTTCACTATTGTTTACTCCAAAGACTGCAACAACTTTTGCTCATGTCAACAATGTTTGACCCTAGATCGGAATCGAATTTACACCTCCAGCTCAGTAGTTAGGGCCGACGACCACTGGACCGTTACACCAGCAGAAAATGTCATTGCACGTTAATTACGAAGTAGATATTACTGGGAATCATTTGCGACACATTACGACGCAACTCTCAAAAAGCGCTCCAAAAGTCTGTTGGAAATCGATAACGCCGCTACGGTGCCGTTGGTGCCTTTAAATAACGAGACCAATTAGTTTTCCGCCAACACTGAGGCATAACTGGTAAATAGGATCTACCTGTCATTTCGTAAACGCGTTTTTTGCTTCGTTTTAAATAGTACCAGCAGTGATAGCCTAGTGGTTTGGAATTCCGCCTTCCACTCCGGGGGTCTGGGTTCGATCCCGGCACTCACCTCTGATTTGTTACGTGCGTTTTATAACTGTAATTTAAATATCACTCGCTATAACGGTGAAGTAAAACATCGCGAGGAAACCTGCACACCTTAGAGGTGTTATAAAGTACATAATATTTTCTGAGGTGTGTAAAGTGTACCAATCCGCACTTGGCCCGTGGTAGACTATGGCCTAAATCCTCCTCACTGCGAGAGGAGACCCGGTCCAGAAACAGGCCAATAAAAGGGTGGAAAAAATAATAGTACCAACCCGGTGTGTGTGTGTTCAACTTGCCTCACCGTCCCCAAAGAGACATAACTGCTCCATATTTCATAGTTTCGTTGTTGTCCACCTCGTTGATGTTAATTTCGTTCGTTTACACTCGCACGCCGCTTCGCGGGGATTTTTACGAGCGCTATTTTAATCGAGTTCATTAATATTCTTAATTGGCTACTGTGAGGCAAGTTCGAGTACCGATTTATAAAATTTATATTTTTTAATATATCATGAACAGTACATATTAGTCACTAGCTATTTGCCGCAGCTTTGCTTTAATTACCGAAAACTAATAAATGCATTAATTAGTCACTCACTAAGAGCTTGATTCTAGAACTTATGTACTGACCTACTACCCCTATATTTCCGCTTAGGGGTGGAATTGTTAGAATTCCTTACGCTATAAAGTCCAAGTTCAGCGGTTTCGGCTGTGTGTTGATCTCTGAGCCGGTTAGTCTGACACCTACCCGTTATTTGTGTTATATTTTATTTTCTTTCTGCCTACCCCATTAGGTACCTGGCGTGACGGTATGTTGTTGTCGTTGTTGATTATTTTCTTTCATTTCCTTGGAAAACTTACAGCTAACATACATTATAGTAAATTATAATGGTACCACGATGGCCACTTATAAGTTTTCACATATAAACTTTTACGAATATATAAAACTTTTGTCACAAGACAAACATTGTTTCTTTTTGCATTTACCGTGACATTAACTCTTAAATAAATAATATGTCGTTAAAGATTACTTTACACAATTTAAAACTGTGATGAATTCTTTCGATTCCTTCTGTCTGTCCTATTAGGGACGTTGCGTGTAGGTATAATAAATAATAGTATTTGGAGTACTACTCCTAGCGTGCAATTTGAATAAAACAAGTTTGTATCGCCAAATTATTTAGTATCAGCAAATTGAAGAGAATTCGATGCTTTTTTAACTAATCCCAGTATTCAGAAAAAGTATCTGAAAAAATTCCTCCTAAATGTTCTCATGATTATCCCTCTAACAGTTGGTTTATTTATCTAAAACGTAATTTATTTCAAAATTACAAAAGACTCCAAAAAACGCGTAAAGCATCAAGTCCATTTTCACTTGAATAAAATAAATGAAGTTACAGACTTGAAAATGTTTGCCGAAAATAGTGGTTCGGCATTGGGTATTTAATTGTCCCAAAAGAAAACTAACTTGGACCTGAATAAAGGAAAATGCAATCTGAAAACGAGATCAACTCGGCAAAAACCTGAGGCGCGCCGTTCCTAATTCGAATTAAATCGTTCCGTATACAGTTTTCTTTTACTACTAAACATGTTTCAATAGGTTTGTATTTAGAGATGCCTTGCCACTGAAAGCTAGTAAGAACTTTTATTATAGTAAGAACTTTTATTTCATTAAATCGATATGAAAAATATATTTCTATTGCAAAGGCTCAATAATAGCTAAACGACCAACTGATCGACCATAGTCACCGTCGCTTAAAAATATTTGCAACACCTGAAGCGTCATCAACCCGTCGCTACACCTAGGTTTTAAGTTATTAGTGAATAAGTGTCGTTATATGTGTGTATGTACTGGCTTAATTATAAACATATGTGTGATCTACAAGAAATGGTACCACTATTCGTACTGTGAACGTTGCTTTCGAAGGTAACTGAGCATTATTATTATTATTCCATATCATAATTGTTCTTTCATTTTACTCTATGAGTCTGAGTCTAAGTTTGAGTCTGAGTCTGAGTCTGAGTCTGAGTCTGAGTCTGAGTCTGAGTCTGATTTTGAATCTGAGTCTGAGTCTGAGTCTGAGTCTGAGTCTGAGTCTGAGTATGAGTATGAGTATGAGTCTTGTCTCAGAATGGGAAGGTTTACTCTTTTGCGTTACTCCTTCAACAAAGGTCTTAGATAAGTTTACGGAGCACTTTAGGATAATTCTTCTCGTTGTTTGTCTCTACTACTCTATCTATGACTTGAAAATAACCGTGTTTTCTAAAGTGTTTATAGTTATTTACACGATAGTGAAACGCAAACAATGTCTGTCTGTCTTTCTGTTTGTCCGGAAATTGCCACGGGACAAGGATTTACGCATGTAACACTGCTCGTTATTGGATAATTTAAATTGATGTGATATTCGGTATATAAATATATAGGTATATATAATTGAGCCCAATAAAAAGGCAGACGGGCCAATTGCTAGTAAGTGATCGTCGTCGCCTATGGACACGTGCAACATCCGAGGAGTCGCCAGTGCGTCGCCGGCTTTGGAGGAGACCTCTTTTCGCACCTTTCTTGAAGAGCCCCATATCATAGAGCTCCGGGAATACCTCAGAAGGAAGTTCATTCCACACTTTAAACCTGCGCGGTAAATGCGACCGTGCGAACCGTACAGTGCCGTGATATATGATTATGATAGTGCCGTATTGCTTCGCCGAAAGTGTTGTTTACCCGTTGGCGAGGACATCGAAAACGAATAGTCGGTGTCGAACGACGCGAGAAAACGATATATTAATGTTAAGCGTCACAGGGTTCGCCGTGCGGTACCCTGAAAAAAAACACATCTTTTACACGAAATTGTCGGTCGAAGCGAAATATCCTTATGTATTATTCATGCAAAACAGTAAGATGAAGGGAATACGGATAAAACATATGCGCGTGCCATTTTGTGCGTGGCACTAACATTTTTTGCGTACGTTGAAAATAATGTTCTGTTTGTTTTGAGGTCAGGGGCATGTATATTTCACGACCTTCAATTTATATGTACGAGTACAGTCATATGTTAGGGTCATTTCCGTCGCGACGTCAAAGGTATGCATGTATTATTCTTGTGTACACGCCTTATTTAATGTTTACCAGGTTTCCAGGCGCAGGTCTGCTGGAATTAATGTATTCCTAATGTTCCCCTCTGATGCTGTGTAGGTACACAAATTATTTAATAAACAATACAGGTGTATATACAGGAGAACGCAATCGTTCAGTGTACAAACACACAAATAAGCAACAATTGTTAAACACAGACAAACAGAGTTACTTTCGCATTTATAATACTAGTATGGATTAGTACGGATTGCCCAATTATACATATCACTGTTTTGACACCGTAATCGTAAGAATCACATAACACGTCCTTAACCCTTCTCATTTTGAGCCGAGACCCATGTCTGACAACGTTTAAGGGGTCTATATCATGACACTGAAGATAGTGGCTTTTACATATAATATTATATTTATTTTCATTTATCAGAACTACCCAATAACATTCAGTTAATAACAAAACGAAACTTCCTTACTGTTTTTTCGCCTAACTTGTCTGACTATATTACGTTGTGCAAAAAAATATATATTCTTAAGGAAAACTTTCGCTGTCCCATTTCAAACTGCGTGATTGTGGAGTGCCAAAAGTGATAAGCCAAATTCCAAGAAAGTGAGGGTAAACAAAATATATAAGTCCCTTTTTGAAATCCCCCATAAATACATATTATGACACTTTAATGGTATACCAAAGTATGGTGTCTCAACATAATGATCAAACGCAAGTATGTTCAATGTAGATAAATAAAACCCTTCAATAAATAAATAAATAAAGCGCTTCAGGTTTGCAAGGACAGAGATATTTGGCACTCGGTGCTTTCTGCCTACCCCGTTAGGGACCTGGCGTGACGGTATGTATGTTGTAGAATAATAAAAAAAGGAATAATTCATGAAACAGACACCCGAATTTCCTACGGCCAACTATATCAAACACTCAGGATGAGAACAGAAAATTCCGTATCAATATTAATTGGACTGTAATCACTCAGATTATAGTGACTTACATACCCCACCTCGGCGAGAGGGTATGTACTGAAAAATGCTTTTATTTAACTCTAAAATATAGTATTGTCATTGTAAACAAACATGTCGGCCAAAATTCAGCCCAATAGCTTCAGTGAAAGTAAGCGAAATATTGATTGCATATTTAGTTATAACCATTATTAAGATTGTTTTAATTAAAATTGTTAATGGGCAATATAAATGTTATAATTATTATTATTAAAGAAAAGCCAAAAACGTGAATATTCTGATAGATAATTCAAGATATAAAATGCAAAGCAAAAAAATTACCAGACTGAAAAATAATAATATTGATGAATTTCAAAGAAATTTTTCTAACAAAGTCTAGTAAAATGAAATGAAAATTGGAAGGAACAAAGAGGGAAATTTTCGAATTGCACGATTATTGCAAAAAAGGTTTTTGCCGTAAATGTTGCATTATGTTGGCAACACAACACTTTTAGAGTTTGAGTATGATTGAAGATAATTTACTTTTCTTGACATTTCTTAAGATTGCATTTTATACCTCAACTTATGAACTCAGCATCTCGACATTATAAGTACATGGTTCAAGGAATATCCTTGATAACCTCGGCCAGCTGTTCCCTGGTGAACATGTGGAACATGGAGCCGGGGGTCATGGTCACCACCTCCACATTATTCTCCGACAACTTCTCTTCCATCACCTGCTTGAGGATTGTCAGTGCAGACTTGATCGCTTCCTTCAGTGTCATGGACTTATGATACACTTCCTATATATAAAAGTATTACATTAATATCTTGTTGATAAAATAGTTGATACATATTAAAAAGTTGTCTGTATATAAATTAATATAGATATTGTCACACTTCTTTTGTTATTTACATCAACGGCATTATAATGCACACACAGATTTAGCTGCAGTGTAAAAGACAGACGAATATAGTCAACTAGAGGTTTGTATTTTATATTGTTTGTTATATTACTTTCAGGGTATACCTTCAAGCTCTGTTGAGCTCCCTCACTGCCAGAACCAATAGCTTTAGCATCATATTGGACAAAGGTGCCACTGGGGTCCATGTGGAAGAGCTGAGGTCCCTTCTCATCGATACCTGCAATTATAGCCAATTTGATGAAAAAAAATATCTACATAACACTTCATAACACAATGTAGGTTCAATTCCCACTCAGATCCTATGTTTATGTAATGTGCATATTTATGTGTCTAGGTAGAATGAAAACATCTATATAAGTTTTATATAGTATGTATATATGTAGTTTATCTATTATCTGGTAATCACAGTAGTGGTTCTACCTAGAGTTTGGAATCAGATGGCTGCATGTGAGGGTGTCTCGAGACCTTATATTATTATTAAACAAAAATAGTATGCAATGTTAATTACCTGCAAACATGACAGCCACACCAAAAGGCCGAGACATGGCTGTGCCGCTATCATCGTCACTGTCTCCAAACTGAATAGCTAGGTTGGACACAGCCTGGGCACAGGACTCCACACTCATACGTTCATTGTACACAAACCAGTGGTTCTGGCATTCCACTCGAGCTCGCTCCACTAGTGTTCTGTCATAAACATCAAACAATTAAGATATTTTACAAATGTATAAATAAATACAATACAACAATAATCTATAATGAACCACAAATAACTTAGAACCTAGAATCTGCCATCAGTCCAGACACGGCGCAGGCAATGTGCCGATCAACTTCTACGATCTTCTCGATTGTAGTGGGCTCCATCAGCGGGGAAGTGATTCTTTTTTCCACAGCCAACACGACGCCCTCAGACGTACAAATGCCAATGGCCGTAGAACCAAGTTTGATCGCTTCGATGGCATATTCGACTTGAAACAAGCGGCCTTCGGGGCTGAATGTGTTGACGCCGCGGTCATATTCGGAACGTGTCAGAAACATCTGTAAAAAAGTATGTTAATTTCTTACTGCCGGTCAGGAAGGTTAGAATGAAAATGCAGAATTACAAAAAGAGGTGATAATACAATTATAATAAATGTTGCAGTTAAACGCACTCTTATGTGTTTCGATGAGTTTTCTTACAAGTCAGTTACTTGTTTTTATACACAAGATAAAATGTTCACGCTAAAGTGAGTAATCAAAATTTGTGATTTCAATTGAGACGATGACAATTTGACAGCAAGTAAAACTGTTTGTTAGGTAAGGGCAAAAAATATCGATATATCAAAATAACGATTTTCGTATCGTCCGAAAGACTTACATCGGTCCTAAACTTAATTGTGCCAGATAATAGTTAGAAGCAGGTTGACCGGTGAGCACATCAAAGAAAGAGTGCTTCTGACGTCTGTAAAATGTAATGAGTACTGGTTTGACTATGGTATTAGTATGACTAAGAAAACGTTGTTTAAATTTTTGCGCTGATTAAGAATTTTGTTTTCTTGTACTAATAATATGTAAATACGTATTTTAAAAATTAACAAAGCTGCCAAACATCTGTTAAGTTTATTCGCGTTCCAATATTTTGTCATTTTTTACGGTAATCTCGCCCCTTGTAGTACAAATATCGATATTTTTTATGTGCATACATCGATATTGTCTAAAAATATCGATACAATATATATCGAAACATTTTTTTTCATCCATCCCTACTGCTTATAGATACAGATATATAAAGAAACGGGTAACTATTTCATTTCAACTGGTAACAGATAACATACAAGATTAATATTACATACACAAAAAATATTAATAGCTTACTTGTTGATTGATGTAAAACAACTCATAGCGGTGTATGGGAGTGAAATCGTAAATTGAGGCGTCGTCTCGATTCAGGCATTTCTATACAGGGTCACTTACACGTTAATGCAGGTGTGCGCTTGAGGCATGTGTGAGTGCGTGTGTAGTGTTTCGTTGACTTATTAGCAAGTAGGCCTTTATTATGCTATAATTGTATGTTATTAATTAATATATTAGTTTGTTTATGACAAACTATGGCAGGCGAATTTCTGAAGTAATCGCTCTAAGGAAACTGGTATACAAATTCATGAAAATCGCTTGCTATCCACACGACCATTCCTAAAATAGAAAAACTATTTGTTGTTATAGAAATCATCAATCAATATACATTTTTGGAGGCCGACAATAAAACACTTCGTGCACAAAAAAAAATATAATAGAATTAGCTAAAATAAATAATACAGGCAGTAATTGAAGCACAAATCAAGTTGAACACTTAAGACCTAATTTTCTTGCATTTCTTCTGCATTTCTCACTGCAACTATTGTACATACACCGGCGTTGGCGTCGAATAAACAACTTATGGAGAGGTCTTCTAGCACGCAACTGTACTCGTGGTCGGGATACCTAGTCCTAACATAATGGGACCTTGGATCCTCTGATAGCAAACATTCAATATTATCCTTGAATGCATCAGCTCTGGCACCAATCAATTCATGCAGTCGGTCCAGAGCGTCAATGTTGAACGTTACGTGGTATCTTTGTGAAGGTGGATTCGCAATCCACGATGCGATTCTAATACCGTCATAGTTGGCGTTGAGTAGATTAGATTGCGGTGGAGTAAACCTTTCTTGACCGTCGGGTGCCCCGCGTTCCGTGTCCAGTCTTCTAGTCGGTGGTGTCATGTGAGTGCCGTCAATTAAATCTATGCTTGCGGGAGATTCAGATGATGGAGATAATGGTGCCATGAGATTACTCAGCTGATTGTCTATATTGTCTGGAGATAACATTTCGTCATCGAATGAAGTTCGAGCAACTGGACTAGTGTCTACCCCGATTTGATTAGCGAAGTGCGGACTCGGACTGAAATTTAATTTAAAAAATAATGTCAATATAAAACAGAATATCTTATTAAACATACATACCTAGATATATATACATATTGTTTGTTACAAGGGACCTGAAATGTATAACAAAATACTGGCCCCAATAAAAAGTATAATTATAGCAAAAAATAAATGAAACATATTTGATGAAAAAAGTCACTACTACTCTGAAGCCAAATACCTACTTAGAAAAAGAAAATTTAAAAAAGTATATCAGGCACTCTTGAATGAAACGAATTATTTGCTAAGAGGTTGAAAAAAACACATTTTTGTTGTTTCGTTTTGTTGTTGAAAAAATAACAACAGACCTGCCCGCTTCATAATCCTCTTCGTCGAGTTGCAAGCTGTTCATCGGTTCCAGAACATCGCTTATTCCTTCTGTCGGTGGTCTCATTCTTGACGATAAGGCAGTTTCAAACATCACCGGATAGTCGTACTGAGTTATATAAGGCTTGATGTCCAATAATGGAGTGCCGTCCACCATGTCAATGCCAAGAAATGATATTTTATTCCCTGTAAATAGATGAGACAACTAGTATGTAGTACTTATGCATATGCATACACAAAAACAGAAACAAATTAGATTTTTTAAAACTATACTCCTAACCACCCAACAATCTGATTTGTTTTTTTATTTTTTTACACTCTGTAAACAGTGATTACAGTAATCTTACATCAAAATACCTTCAATGCCTTGAATCTTGACTAGGGACATGCCGATAGGGCATGGTCGATGAGGACTCCGTGTTGAAAACACCCCACACCTCTCGCCCAATCGGGGAGGTGTCACTTTAGCCGCTGTCCTGGATCCGTCTGTTTTGTGAAAGTGGTATAACAACCTGCAAGTTAATAATATACGATCATGTTACACCAGCTCTTCAGAGAAAGATACAAAAAGAGCTTTCCTCCAAAGCCAACAACACGCTGGTGACTTCTAGAATATCCAAGTGTCTATAGGCAACAGTGACCACTTAACATTAGGTAGCCCCATAAGTTCGGTAAATTTCAAACAGGTAATATTTTAAGTTAGATTGTCTCGCTTAGAAATTGCTGGACACTTAATCAAGACACTGATGGAGCATTGACATCCACAATGAATAACTACCACTACCAGCAGTGTGTAGGCCAGGTCCACTGGCCTTATATAGAATAAATACTTACCACATATGAGAGAACTCTTCCAGACCATCAAGGGCATGAGCAGGATTGGTGAACACACTAGTGTCTATAACCACGGTGCCTGTGCTTTTAGTCAAAAGGGATGGCTGCCGAGGCACTCCCCTTTTACTCTCAAACACCGTATGAATATATCCAATTGGCCGAAACGATATGCATCCGGGCTCTGGTGCGGATGGTTGCTGACTGCAGTTGTTTTGATTTATAATGGTCGTAGCTGAAACAGCATTTTAATATCAACGATACAGCTCAAAGATTAAGCTCAAACAGTTGCTCTGATGGCAAATAATATTGCCAAGTTACTGATGGTCAGTACAGCCAGCTGAGAAAGGTAAAAAATCATGTGCATAAAAAACCAATCTCATATATTAAGTTATGAATCAACAAAAGAATAAAACTAAAAACCATACGTACAACGAATGAACAGCAGAATGGTCCTTGACAAATAACTCTTATAACTCATTTTGGTCTTTATTCTATGTTAAAAAGTGTGCAATTAAGGGGTGAATCCAAAAAGTGATATTTTGTTAATTTGAATTATCATAATAATTGATGCAAATCATTGTAAATATATATTTACAACATTTAAATATCTTTAGATGTAAATTTGATAAAGGTAGAAGACGAGGCAATTATTTCAGCTGTTATTTGTGCAGTACAAACAGTAACAAAAAGTAATCGATAAAACATAACGCGAAGATGTACCGTACCTTCTGAAGCGCAATTACTACATTTAAGTCCGTCCAAAATGTCTGTTATATATTTGATTTCCTTTCTATGTTCATGTTTTAATGCCGAAAGCTTCTGCCTGAAAATAGTTTACGGTGTTCTTGGTTGAACTTATAAAAAACAGTTTATTTGCATGTTCAAACATATTCATCTTACCTTAAATTTTTAATTTCTGTTCTAGCTAAAGCTATTTGATTTTGATAAATCTTTATATTTTCAGTCATATTCGGAATCTGATATTAACATAAATCCTATTTAATTCCATATAAATTCACAGGAGAAATGATTGTTGTATTTTTTTATTAAATTAAATTATGTACTTTAAATAAATTATTTACGTCAACGAGTGTCGAACTGTCTAATATACAACAATGATTAGGGATGTACATTGGTATCGTTATTTTTGAGTGCCTTCGTAAAATTCGATTCAAAATTCCTAAACAGCGTCAGAAAAGTATACATATCCTTATTTTTTCATACTAACACTCTAAATATTTATAAAATATTTTGCAATTGAACATTTTAAAAATGTTTATTAAAACTTTACACTTACATTCTGTTTATCAGATTATTTTTTACAATTTATTTATGATAACCTTTTGGTAAACATGACAACCGACAGGTAACCGAATATCAACATTATTGAAACTGATATAGTCACACGTAAACATGTGAATTTGAGCATTACTTTTTCAACAAAATTCAACATCCTAACGTTTCATGTTATCTGTGTGTGAAAAATGTATAAAACCAGTGGCAATAAGACAACTCGAGCTGTTCATTTAAAGAATAAGCATCAAAGTACCAATATTCTTTTTAAAATCGTATTAACATATTAACATATCCAATCAAAAATATAATGTTAATATCGATTTAGAGATTGCCAAAAAATATCGATACGATATATATCAGTACTTTATGACACAGAAATCCCTAATGAGAATAGAAATAAAAACAATGTTGCCTCTTAGAAAAATATAAAATCTCTAAAATGTTAATAGATTTTCATAAACATAGAAAGTTGTATCCCACAATAAAATTTGCTTATTATTTTCTTAAGATATCTGGAATCCACGTTGAGTTTAGCCTTTCATTTTCATGTGTTGCGGTCAAGCGATCTCTGTCTTGCGCTGGTAGCATTACCTTTTAATTGTTTTAACTCCATTGTTTCCGGAACCTGCCGTCCTTAAGATGTGCGGCTTAGCATGTATATAGTCAAAGGGGCGTATTTTTAAACAAACTTTAATCATAAATTTCACTCTTGTGGGGGTTCGGTCAAAAGCGCTGAAATATATAATTCTTTATTTCACTTTATTCAAATTGTCGAACTTGCAAAGTTTTCACCTCCTATTTAACCCGTTTAAAAGAAGAATATCAATAACACCTTTCTTAGCGGGTGCAAATTCAAATTCAAATTGTTTTATTCATCATAAGGTACATACATACACTTAATGAAGGTCATGTTTTAGTCATCTT
>DWDX01002299.1:0-15583 GCA_018245675.1 Agara michaeli
GTGCTCATCACACAAATGTTTGTCCTGGGTGGGAATCGAACCCACGACCTCTGGTTTTGCAGTCAGGGTCTCTAACCGCTCGACCACGAGGCCGGTCAATGTTTACGTTGCGGTTACGTTGACCTTCTCCCTAAATAACGCCCATTACTCACGACTCGTCGATTCTTCCTTCGTTTGCGGCAGTGTCCGGCGCTCGAGGGTGCACTAATTGCCACACTCATTAATCACTGCCGGGTCACACCTTCTTCGAAGTAGTGCAAATTGTTTCGAACACTGTCTACATAAAAACGCCGTTCTGGTCTTTATCGTTAGGAAACGACGCTAATATTAGTCTGATAAGCCTTGTTTTGTATGTCTATATTATTATGATTATATGATGAAATCTATATTATGTGACGCAAATTACCATGCAGCTGACATATTCAAATTCAAATTTAACTAAAAATGATTTTGTTTATTTTACAGAAACTTCTGTGAACTTCATACATTTTTATAACTGTCATTCATCGGTTTTGGGTTGCCTTCAGGCAGTAAGCCGAGAAGAAAGAATCGGCGAAAAAATCTCCCGGTGATCTTTGGAAAAAGAAAATATTAAAAAAATATATAATAATAATAAAATTTGCCATGTTCCAGTATAGCCAGGTACTCATTAGCGAGCTGAAACTGTAACGTAACGTAAAATTTTGTCCTGAAATCCATGTCTGTTCCTCGTTTAAATAGGAATAGGCTTAAACCAAGGACTAACACAACTAATTACGTTACTGTTCCGTAGCAGATAACAAGCTGGAATGGTTAAGCTCAATGCGTTACCTATGTATCATTGCATGCAGCATTTAGTTTATTGTGTTAAAGAAATCTTTATTCGGCATTGCGAAGGGCGGACTTGAAGGCATATGACATTTTCTGCCAGTCAACCGGCTGATGATGAAATTTAGGGGTATGTGAATAGAACTTTTCGTTTTGCAATTGTATAAATAAATTTTTAAGCATAACAGTAGTTGAATACAATAATTTCGTGAACAACATTTTCCAAGAACAATATAAAATCACCGCTAAATTATATGACTCGCTATGCTGTCATGTTATTATTATTCTTTGATTTAACGCAGAATTTATTTCGCATCCCCTTATAACTTTCTCACCATTGTATCTAAGACTTAAGCTCAAAGGAGAGGATCCTCGAGTTGTTTCGCAGCAGGATAAAAATACATAACGACTGGAGCCGTCGTTTCAACAACAGATTCTACGAACTTGGAATTAAGTATATACACTAAAGAATTTTAGAAAACACATAGGTTTGAGTTTTTGCAGGAAACGAAAGGTAAAATAATATTTGAAAACCTTTAGTAGTCGTTGACATTTACTATAATTAAAAATCAAAGCTGTAAGGATCTTTGATTAATAAAAACAATAAAAATTATATTACAATGGATGGGCTGGTTCCTTCGACACCGTTTTAAGCCCCATTACTGTTGCACGGGGCTTTCAAGTAACCGCGGGATTGATGAATACTCCACCACGCTGTTCCAATGCACCTCTTATCACTTGTACATATGAGGTTAGAAACAGCTGATTATATATGTATTAGAATGTACAAGAACGGTCGGAGTTATGCGATAATTAAACATTACAGTACCTTTTATTGGAGCAACAAAAGCGAAAGTAAAGCTCAATTTTGATGCTGATTTAAGTTCGCAAATAGAGCATGCATCAGACTGGCTTAAATAGAGCATATTTCTTTTGTAATACTGTGCAAACAGGTATACACGGGGTTGCCCAGGTAAAAAAATGGAAAAACTAAATATAATATAGAATATAAGCCTTTTGGAGTAATAAAGAACATTGAAAAAATTGTGTTAACCTGTTGGATAAATATTTACTTAAACTGTTTAAACATACATACAAATAATTCTGTATTAGTATAGACATGCACATAAGTTGTAAAATGATAATCTGGTGCAAACATTTGTGAACATTTCTTTATCAGTATGTAAAAAAAAAATTGTCGAATTCAATTATATGAAGCCGTCCAGCCTCACTGTATACATGTACTCGTAAGTTCCCTTAGTGGTCTAGTTCGATAGGATTTCATTACAAGCGCTGCCGTCTGCGGAGGGCTCTTGTCCAATCATCTGGAGCGCAGCGCTGTGCCCACACGAATCCATAATTGAAGCAGTTGGAGCAAGCAAATAGCGCTGCGAGAGTACTGCACACATTCCGTGCTAGAACGAACCTGATACCAATCATGTGCTTTCAAACATTTAAATATAATATACCTTTTTCTCATATTCTTTATAAAGTAACGTGGTGAATTATTATTATTTACTTTGTTAGATCAGCGGTATACCCAGTAACACAGTTTTATCAACCCACTGTTTGAAATCTTTGCTATATCTCGTATGTACTTAGTATATAAAAGATTATTGAATTACTTGAATACATGTATATAATATTTCCCGCAAGTATGGATCAGCGACTAGCTTGTCTAGATTTTATTAAATAGTAAATAGCCTTTAGATATATAATAAAAAGTCGTGGAGGATATAAAAATGAGGGAACAATCGTATCACCTTTCATAAATAAATGAATTTATGTTGTATGAATAAGTATCATTAATACAAGACTGTAAGCGTGTGAAGCAAATAAAGCTAAAAAAATACAGACAAATTGAGAACCTCCTCCTTTTTTTGAAGTCGGTTAATAATGAATAACATATGTTGACAGAAATGCTCGTCACCGAGGTGATGCAGTAAAATTGAAAATGATTTCAGTTACTGTTCTGAGGATTGAAAAATAAAATTTCATCTTTTGAATTTAAATAATTACAAAATTATCTTCAGTGAGACAACGTTCATCCATCATTCATTGCTTTCTACCTTTGATTAATATTGAGTGAACAAATTTCAATAGGATCTTGCAAATAAGATATAGTTTAATCTGGTTTTCAATCTTTACTGCTGCCTATAAACTTCTTGAATACGCCGGCGAAGCCGCGGGTAACTGCTAATATTATAATATAGTAAAATAATACCATAATAATAAAGGGCAATATAGGAAGGTAAGGTTATATAACATTTCCAGTCGCCAAAGGGAAATGGTATTTAGGACGTGGTCAGATGTACTTAAAGTAAATTTTTTTTTTTTCACAGAACATAATATAATGTAATGTGGGTACATAATATAATGTGGTAGCGACCAAAATATCGACGAAACTTTTTTATCAGGCATTCTGGAAGTGTGTTTGTACATTAAACACTTTCATAGCATTAATAATATAACAATATGTTTAAAGTAAAGCAGATAATGTATATGAGATTTGAAGCATTTTTATTAATCATCTTGGGAATTGAAGTTCAAATTTAGTTTGCCAATCTCGTCTTAAAGTACTGCTATATTTAGTATCCAATTAATTTGTCGTATTAGCAATAAAGTTCCTTGCATCATATTAATGACATTTTAATCTGATAACATCTTGATACTTATAAATAACTAATATCAATAATAATAGTAATAAGATCTTAAGCAACGTATACACGACCTTCTGTTCCCAAATTAAGCAAAGCTTACAATGTTAACCGGACAGCTGATAAAGTTTCATCATGAAAAGTAAATGTATCTACAATTTAAGTTGCAACTTATTGAATAGTTTCCATAATACGAAGCGCAATCTTGCAACTGACATCATCTTCGAAAGCCCCGCAGACCCGCAACAATAGCTGGTTCTACGTTTAATGTCAACTGTATAATAGATATGAGCTTGTAAGCCACCAGCTTAGACAACGTTCGTATATTATTATATACTAGCTTTTGCCCGCAACTTCGTCCCGCGCATATATAATTATACATATAAACCTTCCTCTTCAATTACTCTATCTATTAAAAAAAACGCATTAAAATCCGTTGCGTAGTTTTAAAGATCTAAGCATACATAGGGACATAGGGACAGAGAAAGCGACTTTGTTGTATACTATGTAGTGATTATATTCGATGTTAGAAAGTGTTGCACTAATAAAATTGTGATGGGATATTTTTGTCTTCAGTTCTGATGAAACTATATTCATTGTTGTACATGGATTTCCTCTCGCAATGCAAAGGTTTAAGCCTATCAAGGTAAGGTAAGGTATAGTCTATCAAGCTGGTCTTCTGCAGCGCAGGTGTGGGGTAGTCTCCACTCATCTTACGGCGGATAGAGCTCTTATGAACCAGCGCGTATAATTTTCCTCGATTCGTTTCTTTTACTGTTGTAGCGAATATTCAATTTTTAAATATATAATACCTAATATATAATACCTAATATATAATACCTAAAATATATAATAAAGTGCCGAACTCAATAAAAGCTTTAGCAAATTACGGTGACTTTAAAAATGAGTTAAAACAGTATTTGATTACAAAAGCCTACTACTCTGTAGCCAAATACCTAGAAGAACGAACTTAAAAATGATTGTCGATATTTTATATGAAAACAATGGTCCAAAAGAGTGCCGAGAGGTTTTTTTATTCCGGCTTTTATCCTCTTGGTCTACATAGCACCAAAGCCGATGTAAACCCCGGGCAATATTATATGTGCAATGCTAGGTACCAGAGTCACGGTTTTGTATTTATTTTAAAAATCTTACATGATGTGTGTAAATGTGTGACAGGAGCTATGATTTAAGGAAATTCGTAAGAACCTGGTGTCCGGTTGAGTCAACTTCTTTTATTAGCTATCCCGTTCTATTTAGGTACTATCTGGCAAGCTTTTTGTAACGAACTCGTTCTTTTGAATATTCACGTTTTTAGTGGATATTTTTTAACAATACGGTCTAGATGTTTAGATACCCGCGCCGGTGTTTCCACGAATTATAACGTAGGCGTTGACGCCCTAATTTAACTTAACAGGTCCGAGCCCCTTCTCGGAACTATGATTAATTTATAATGAAATTTTAGTTGCATTGTTAACGATAACATAAATATGTTATTTATGTAACAACGATGATGAAATAAAATACTGTTTTGTTTCATTTATCACCTCTGTTCTCAGAATAAAATTATGTTGCAAAAGATATGCAACCTTAAGACACTAAAAAAATAAAAACATCAATGAACAGTAATTTTTGCTGGCTTTACCAGCTTCAACGTGTGGCCAGTGTCACCGTTATTTTAAGTCGGTCGCGGCATGTCTCGTGCTCGTGTTTGACGATGGCGCTAATGGTTCATCTCTGTCGCTTTTGGCAACATTCCAACATTCCAAACATTCCGTCGGCACTAATAATAAGGTTACTACATAACGTAAAGGGCAGAAAAATACATCACTTCTTAAAAACACTTTATCAAACCGTTATACTAACAATGTATACACACATGGCAACATGTCAGCCAAGTTTGCAAATTTAAACTACTTCAAATGTAATCTAGAGACAGACATAAAATGTTATTTGAAGTTGTAATTACGTAACTTATCATTACGTCATGATCCCATAATTTAAAACAATAAAAAATAATAAAAACCGGTCTCTATATTTATCACGTACTCGTATAATACATAAATATTTTTAGGTATGTGATATTATGTTAATTATTTGTTTAATAAATACTAGATGGCCATTTAAAAGCTCATAGGCATTCTGACATTACGGAAAACGTTTAAGTATCTAATTCGTCCTTAGGATATTTGATCAGCACTTTTTATTCCAGACCACGCGAATAACGTCGCGAATATTAGTCGGTGAGCAATAAATACGAAAATAATTAAAAGTCGCTATGCGTGTTATATTTATGAACGGTAACCGAATCATACGAAAGTAATGAAGTTTGCGGTGAGATAACAGCCAATTAAAACGAGGTAAGGTAAAGATAAGAAATCGACAAATCATGCGGCGTGGATTAGCATCCAAATTGAAAAGCAGTCATTAACAAGGACGGGGTGGCGCTCACGCGATCGCCACAGAGTATAAAAAGCAGCTGTTTAACTCCTTCGTTATGAATGTCCCGACTTCCCTTTTGTAGTCCTGTGCTGAACATTCCTGCTTTTTACATAAACTGCTAATATAGAACGGAAAGTGCAAGTAGCAATATTTGCCGTGAAATAGTGCTTATTTTGTATTAAAATACATAGTTATAGATATACCGACTAGGACCTTAGCCGATAAAAGATTACAATACTACGGTTAAAAAAGGGATTAAATCGCATTACCTATAAATAACAATAGACATGTTACTAAAACGAAGAAATACTTAATACCTGTAGTTTGTATTTTAGGTACCTCTAAATCGTTCTAAACAAACACCCTTTTGTCCTACAAACGTTCTGTAAACATTCCATGTTCTATGGCTAAACCCGCGGCGGGCGGGCCCTGCCGCATTGCGCCGACCATCGATTCCCAACTTTCAGTGATTATAATCGAATTACAAGTTTCAAAGCTACTTTATAAACTATCAAATATTCCTGCTCATTCCGCTGCGACCTAGACCGCAGTACCGGGAGCTACGAGGTCACGGCACACTGCTCTTGTTAGAAGTAAATGTATTTTACGTAGAACGAGCAAACAAACACGCCGCAGTCGCAAGTGGCTGTGTGACAAGTGATTGAAGTGGTTCCTTTCAGTAGCACTCCACGGTAACTCACTATGTAATTCCGGTTCGGAAGACATGACAGGCAATTTACCTTTTTAATAACTTACCAGCAACAAATCCTAACATTTTTATCCAGCTTTGGTTACTGAGTGCATAACTTTTTAAAACCAGTCGTGAGTGTATCAGCTAAAACAAACATTAATACTATTATACTGACGCAAATATGATTCACAACAAAGCAACGGTTACTTACAAGTGACCGTTGTGGTGTAAGCAACTGGAATTGGGGTAGATTGTTCTGATCAACAAGTGTTGATCGGAAACCTTAAAAGTAACGGAGCTGAATCAATCCTGAACTCGATATTACCGAGTAGCTATTACCGAGTATTACCGGTTACACAAGCGTCGGGGCCGGGAAGCCTAATCCTACTTGTTAGTTTGGGAGTGCGTGATGAATTGACAATGGAATTGTTTCTAGAACTACTTAGGGACGCTTACTTTGAAAACGGCATATTTCAACAAACTTCACGCTATTATAGACCCAAAACTTATAACGACAAAGTTTTATTTTAGTGTTGGGCCGTTTAACTTGATACCTTTTGAGTATTCAAATGAATGCTAAAATGTTACTAAGTAGCTACAGGCGTTGTAAAACATAGGAAATGGAGACTTTATACAGAGTGAATAATAAATGGATTGCTAATGAACTTAAGATAAAAGTTTCTTGAATGTTAACTGAGATTCTGTCGAAAATTCATCATCTGTCTCTCTCGACACCCGCTGTACTCTGACCAAAATGATGATGTTTTGACAAAAATATTTGATTTTTTATTATGTTCTTATATTACGACAGTTAAGACACTAATACAATACTTATATATTGCCATATCTGTATTTCTATCGAAAATAAATACGAAGTTAACTAAATACATATTTAATAGAGCGTTTTACCGTCAGGGACTAAATTAAAATTAGAGTAACGGCCTTTAAAAATTCGGTGCTTCGGGGAATTACCTACATTTTATAAACCTTTTAGATATTAATGTAGTTACATCTTCGTATTTTAATGTCTAAGTAGGGCTATTATATAGTGAGGATATTTTAGAAATGTAAGAAAGGCAGTTCAAGTTGGGCACAGGTCATACGCCGGCACCCGGCACCGTGAGGTTCGCTGGAGCTGCCGGTTAGCTAGCCAACGGTCAGTTAGCTGTGTGGCTTAACAATTGTCGGGCGAGCTAACGTACTGGCCGACCGTTCGACGTGCTCCCTGAAACACGGTAACGATCGTGGAATTTTTTAATGAACAGTCACCAAACCATGCCTCGCGAGCACAATGATAAATAAAAAATTATATATTTTCTCGATATTATTTTCAGATAAATATCAATAGTCCATTACGTTACATTATTCAAATGAATAAAGTGTAACTCCATTCCTTAATTACCCTTTTATCTCCATACTCCGTAGATACGTGTTTACTTGAATTGCTTAACGCAAAGTTTTAAGCACCGTTTTTAGTGGAACCAACAATTACTCACCTTTTTAAAAACTCCCCAAAAATAGCACACGGAATACTTTTACGCTACTAATTACTTTTAGCAACCCATTGTTCGTGTGTTTCCTAACCGTAATCCTTTGCAGTGCAAAATAAAAACACCTAGCGCTCATCAAGCCGAGTCATCGCCCTAATACCGAATAATGAAGATAACGCAAACAAAAGCTTTAGCGGAGACTTTTAAAAATTTCCTCAGGATTAGACATAAGGAAACCGAATTCGGAAATTTTCCAAAAACAGAGTCAAATTTTTGAAGAAGCTCCAGTATAGCTTGCGTTACACTAGCACTAAGTATAATATACAGTGCACAGTATTAGTAACTGGTAAACATGCATACAATTACACCTACCTACTTCCCAAACCGCTAGGGAGAAACAGCATTTGCTCCGGCTACAGATCCGACAACCTTCTTTCGCCTCTTCTAGTTTTATCAAAGTTCGTCATGAAGTCTCGTTTATTAGAGGTGCTCTACGCCTAGCCTGTTAGTAAGATGCATTGTAAAATTGTCACGCGATCTTGCTCCTTACTTACTAACTTGTTTACGCTCAGATTTTTTGTGATCTAATACATTTTCAATAGTTTCTTTAGCAGTGGCAGCGTCAGTAAAAAATTTCGCATAAAAACGTTTCCATTAAATCCTCAAACGAATGGCCGTAAGATTTGTTCCGAGAGAGTCTCGCTTATACAGTTTTTTGGTCTTTACTAAATCCTCTAAAGTTGTTATCCATTAAATCCTGTGTAATCCCAGTAATTCTGAAGATCCGTTAAATTGAAAGCCCTTTGTATATTTCGAAATAACCTCGAAAGGAAGCGATTAACTTACATTTTAAAGGTCCTTCCATAAGCACGCTGTATACTATTGACATGTTTTCCAATTGATTACGTAACAGCAAATCGAAGCAGTTCATTTACTACTTTCTTTATTTAAAAAAAACAAGAGCGCAATGTAATTTCCAAATTAATTTAATAACTATTACGTATACTTCCATTTCAGTGAGTACACATTTACAAACGAGATTCATTATGAAATTTTAAATATCATTAAAGGAGAGCATTTTAAAATGCCCTTATTAAAAAGTTGTGTTCTGTGCATTTATGTGTTTGTACCAGTCTTTGTACGAACTATTATGTAATTATATCGGAGACGTACTGAAGGAAGGCCACGCCTTTGAAGAAAAACAGGGGAAAGAAATTCATTAATGTCGTCATGTAAAAATTCTTCCTTTACGCCTACCTTACCTTATGGAAGAATATGACAATTTGTGCATATGTATGATAACAGTTTTCATTAGCGGCTTCTTCTTCAGAAAACCGAAATGTAAAAATCTGTATTGTACAGTATATCACAGCCATCTCTCAGGTTCGTTATTATTTTCACAGCAAGCCTGTGAAATATTAATATATCGTAACTCGGTCTCGCAGCGGGCGCCGAGCGATCTTTTTCGTTGCCGTAAATAACCGCGTACCCATTTATCTCGCCATCCGAAACATTTTCCCGTTAAGATTAACATTGATTTAAAAAATAATCAATTTCGTGTCGAGTTTCCGATATTCATTAGCCAATCACTTTCTTTACTGAATCATATAACATGCAATATCTATGACACTCGATAACCTAATGTTTTTTTATATTGCTAAAACTCTAAACGATTAACGTGAATTCTACCTCCCACCCTGCGTTTCGACGTGCTGCCATTTTGTTTTAAGGATTTTATTTGTTATATTAGACCTTAAGGTGCGAGTTAAAACACAATATTTAAATTACGTAAATATGTTTATGCAAATTTCAATGTATTACTTATCTTTCTGTAAGTAATAGTCTTGTATTACTTAAAGAAAACATACCCCTACATATATTTTCATTTCTCAGTTATTTTCAAGTAAGAAGGTAGAGAAATATTTTATTTCCTTCTTTTTTGCCACACAGTTTTCCATTTCAGCTTATTACAAAAATAAGTTGGATCTGCAAAGAGTTCCTCCGCGGGTTATGGATTTCGGTGGTAAAGACTGTTTATATTTGCAGAACTTAGAATGAATTAATATGCAGACGAGACAGTCAGTTGAACGGTTACAAAAACGAATGAGGTTGTAATACATGAAGCAGTTTCGCTTCCAAATTCGGCACAGAGGAATACATCAGCTTAAAAACTATCGTAAAAATATAGGAGTACATACTACGAACATTTGTAATATATTATTCATATTTGCGTAATACCTACTCTCGTGTGACGCAATGGTATTCTATTTTCTATCTTTCATTTGGAATATGACTGTAAACAAAGAAAGTGATGTAAAGAATTTTCATACGGGATTTTGTTTTTTAGAGTAAATAAATGTGTACATTTTCACTTTCGGTTTTTACTTTAAAGAAAAAATTGCTTAAGATATTTTCTCTTGCCTAAGAGGACTCGAACATTATTAAAACGATCATCTCTCATCTGGACTGTTCAGCTAAAAGTTCTCGAAGGCTCAGGTAGAATATATAAATGGAATCCTTCAAAATTGAATTAGCGAGCACTAAGTAAGCGGACGGTCGAGTCGCTTGAAGGTTTTTCTAATATCTTAAGTATAAAAAAAACATTTTTTCATTTCTCTTTCATTGACGTGTCTGAGCAGCCGTTTCTCTGTAGAAAATAGGTACGCCTAATCATAACAAATTGTAATAAATGGTGTACCAAAGATGACCATTTTTAAGTTAAGGTCAATATGTATATGTACTAAGGTTTAATTGTTTCAATCTTGTCCTTATAATATTTCTTCAGAATGTAAATTCCCGCTTGGGATTCTTTATAGGGTTTTGTGACAAACCATATCTGACGCGTCCGTCGAGTAATTATGATCGATCATCCGTCGGCACACAGCGAGCCGCGCCGGGGCCGTAGAGTCAGTTCAGCACTGCATCGGTTGCCAAATGAATGGATCGGTGATATAATTGAAAGATTACCATCGCGGCGACATCTACCGGATCTGCATTGCAAACGGCCCGATTAATCGTGGAGGCTGAGTTATGGCACGCCGGCCTCGTCCCCGCGCCGCTCGCAGGGCGACTAATTCGTAGTCGTTTACAGTTGTCATTGAAAGAAACAATGATAATATTACTTATCGACATAAAATTAGCGTCCGTAAGGTGCTATGAACATTGTTGTCGAATCAATTATACAGTGAACGCTTTTCATATATTATGTGGATTTTACAAATATTGTAAAAGACATGGCCTGCCACCTGCGGCAGCTACACACATAAAATTAGAAATTGTAATTACTTAAATGTACACCGATTAGCGCTTAACAAATTCACAATGACTTTCAATGGTACTGCTCGGTAACCAACGGACAGTAATGAGGTCATCCAACAATGTCGCTCTAAATCTTAGACTAACAGACTTCTAGTGTAATTTTAAACCTGCTCTGTCAAGGTTTATTAGAAAACTTGTTAATAACGGCCTAATTTGAAAGTTTCATTCGCCCGGAGCCGCCACTGTTCCGACGACACTACCCCGAAACGCGGTTAGGGCTTATCTACATAAAATTATAGATGAATGTACGTCACCGTGTATATATAAAACTTAAATATACGTATATCATTGCGTTATTCACAAGATTTGACAAAAAAGTCAGACAAATGAAATTAAATGAAAAAGGTTACAGAGGGCTTTAACTTCATTAATATATTACATAATTTATAAATTATCACAGTTAGCATTTGGAACATACTCCAGATTTTAGTATTGAAATATATTCTAGCAGAAACAAAACTATCGCTACCTCGAGACTCGAAACTTAATGTAAAAGTTTCTGTTGAGCTTCCCGTAACCGAGAAGCCTACTGTGCCGAAGAAAAAGCTCGTCGGTGCCATTTTGTTAGAACGTTCCGCCGGAAACAATGACACGTTTTCACTTTGTCCTTCGAATAACGCGGTTGCAAGCTTTCCAGAGATTTCCGGATCTAGATTTTGCGGAAGGTAACTTTGGAATTAACTCGAAGTGGCCGCACTTCGTCCTTGTGAAGAAAACTTAATGAATTTCAATTAACTGATTAGGGCAAATAATTAAACAAATGCGACGATTTTTCTTGGTGTAGCATAAGGTAGGCCTCAATAGTACTACTATGTAGATTCACAACATTTTTAGTTTAGATAGTTTCTCATTTTGGGTACACGTTTTAATATTTTGTTGGAGGTAGTTTTCAGGACCTTACCTGTCACGCTTTTCGGTCGGCAAACCGACTGCGAGACAGCGGCAAGGCTGTAAATATACATATTACATAACACTAAAACTTTCACCTTACCCGTAACTATACGTATACATATGTATATTATCATTATTTGAACTTTCGACATACAAATAGGATAATATAGTTATTTTTAGTGGCAATACTCAGTAACTCTGTCAAGAAGTGGGGAAGATATAAATCAAGAGGGCATTAGTCGGCGCGCAGACAAATGTGCGATGCCCGCTGCTAAATCACCGTTGAAATGCGAGCTTACCACCCGCCGGCGCAGTGCCGGTCGCTTTGTACAGGTCATAATAATAATACTTTGGAGTAACTCTCACGCCTATATCTCATTACAAACTGGCCAGTGTACCTTGGGAGAGACATTTTTGAGAGATGGGCGCGTTTTTACCTACTAATATCTTCTCATTGACCATCCACTGCGCTATTGAAGGACTTTGGGATCTTCGTACTGAACACACCTATGTCTTCCAACGTAACGCCCTCTTCGGACTGGCCCCGGGCTCTCGTATCTCGTCCTTTCAACGGTATGCAGTCACTCATACCGTCCGTCCCGTGGTCGCCGGCCGGAAGGTCAGAGCTACCACTTTAGCCGCCAACGACGTCGGACGTCTCGTTTTAGTCGCCTCTTAAATTTCGGTTCCAGTTCGAGTTTCAAGTGCCAAATAAATATTTATATAATACTACTCCAATATATGGAGATACGGAGATATATCGGAGTCGTGAGCATAACAGCAATAACTTTCCTCGGTCAGCATCGAACCCATAACGTTCACTAACGGGCCAGACTATTCACGTACATAAATACCGTAATCATTTCTTGTAACGATGCATGAAATGTAGCATCCCTCCAGAACCGCGTATCTCACATACACCTGAAACATTTAGCGGAATGCGGAGAGCGCGCGGTCGTCCGTCTTCGCCGATTCATACTGCCAGAGATCTTTGATTTATATTATGAAACATTGCGTAATGTTCAGGTGTCACGATTCCTTTTTTATGGCCTTATTACATCGCCATTCTTTACGCACTCTGCTGCCCCGTCACAAGGATAACATTGTTCGGGCACGAAACAGATGTGATTTATCTTATTTCCTGGTAATACACATTTACGTGCGTGTACGCGAACGTCTTTAGCATTGTACAATTCAAATCTTTTTATTCATATACGAGATAAATTTTTCTTTAGGCCGTATTTATTGGAACTAATCGTCGTTTTTATGTAATTACTGGCCGTGGTCGGCCACTGCGCTGGCCCTCTAAAAATTAATGTTATATTTTGTATTACAATTAGTTTTTTTTGTCGATAACTGTAAAATGTTGTGCATAGCAAAATCTAACAAAACTGAAATTACTTCCATTCCTATCAAATGTCTCAACTCGCGTCATTTCACTCTTTGCACTTAGTTCACGACCTCTTTCTCTTTCAACATGGAGTAACCGTTTTAATATAGAAGCAGTGAAACACACACCAAACCCGTAGAGTCGAATTCGGAAACATGAAAGACCGCCGGATCCCGAACCCGGAATATTTTATGCATGTGTAACCGACATCTGATATTTTGTTACGGGAGCAAGGGACCTTAAGGATTTATTCAATACTTGCTATACACATTTGAGAAAGTGTTATTCAGTGTAAGCAATAATAGATGTAGCGCATACAGTAGTGATGTGATTTACTTACGGTACAGTAAATTGTGATGGTATTATCACACCTCTGAGTGAGCACGAGGGCGTTTTCGTTGAGATTAGATGTTGCACAGATGCGATATTCAAGTTAGCGTGCTTCGACTCATTGACTACTTTTAAGTCTTCGTTTACGGTTGAAGCTTCATGAGTCAGGACATTAACTACCACACCCTACAGATCAACAGAGTGTGAAGCACAACTCGGTGGTGACTCAAGTGCAGCGATGGTGATTTCGATAGAGTGCAATATTGCAAATTGCAAAGTGCAATATTGAAAAGAGAATGCTACACCTATATTCACATATCAAATTGAGTTTTCTAAAAAATGTCTAAACACGTCTTATTCAAATATTAGAAACGAACTGTGACCTTCGTGGATATCAATTCCCGTTGTGTAATTCCTATCTTTTTTTATCCTGAGAAGCCCGCGCCCGTTCACTAACGATAAGACCCTCAAAAGCGGCATTCACCTTCAAATTCCCATAAAAATAAAATTACTTTCCACTTATGCGATAACAGGAAATCACAAAGGAATGATTCTAACGGGATCAAAGAAGAAGGGGAGCACTCTATTCCCATTCGGCTCGTGTAAGGAAAAAAGCGGATAACTTCGATACCGTATTATTACGAGTTTACAGCCTGTGTCTCCTCGTGGCTGTACCCGCGTTACTTACACAAAGTTTTATCAACAAACTTTTATGTCGTCCAATTAATTCTGCTGATTGAACGTAATCGCAGCTATTTTCCAAAGTATGGAAATCAGCGATCTCCGGCCAAACCGCGCCGGAGCAGCGGGGTGACATATACTCGAGGCCTAGCGCAGTCACGGCAGACACTCACGTCCAGCAGTGGGATATACAAATAGTTCTTTAATATGTTCAATAAAGAATGTTATCTGTGAGTTATTTTCAACTAGCATCGCATTTTAATTACGCATAATATCTTCTTATTAAACATCTGTAAACATTACCTTTACAGTTAACACACTCCAACTAGTTAAAGTCGACTCTCGGCTGTTGGGATCTGTTTCCCATCGTTTGCAAAGCGAAACGTAACCGTAAAACATTGTTGTTGTGCAATGAGCTATAAACTAAATGTTCAAAATCCAGTAAAAAAACTTTCTAAGATCCGAACTAATCTCGAGACTTCTACTCGTAAATTGAGAACATATACGAACAAACATATTATTTGATTACGGTTGTCATTATTTTATGCCAAACATTTGCAATACAAGGAAAAATGTTTGTTACAATTGTTTACTGGAATCGATCAGATAGCGGATCCCGGATAAATATATAATAAAGCCGTAGGGCTTCAAAGGGCACGATCATATTGAATATTGCGACGCGCACGAGACTACAGTATCGGCCAATATGCCGAAAACTTAGCATCTTTCGACCACGTTTTTATTGAAGACTGAGGAATAAATAGTTTTTATCTTGCATAGCGTGTACGAAGGTATTTCGATTTTATTTACACACTAGCTGACTCGGCAAACGTTGTTCTGCCCTAAAAATGATTAAAATAATGGTATAATAACTTAATCTCATATA
>DWDX01002300.1:0-15583 GCA_018245675.1 Agara michaeli
GCACTGCTGATTTATATGGCCCTTAGTATGGGGTTATAATAATAATTCGATAAATACGACGCGTTTGGCGCAATGCTCTCCATACCGGTATCGCAGTGGGTTTCGGTTCGACTCCCGCCTTTAAAAATATTGAAATGAAAAGGAATTAATGTTATAATACGATTCTCTTTACATAATCTTATAAGTAAGAACACTATGAAAGTTTGTAAGCAAATAAAACTACGGGTTACTTGACCTTAAGTTCTTTTTCATTCGATCGATGTTTATTGTATTTCTACGTTACACGTAGGTACCCGTCGAAATAATGTTTGTATAGTTATAAAGCTAACAGAGCATTTAGAGGTGTGTTGAGTGCAGCGTGTTCCGTTGCATAAAACTGAATGCGAATCAAAAGCTCGTCGTGGAAAACGAGTTGAGAAAGGCCATATAGCTTTGCATATATGTATGTAACCAATGTGATGAATATATTTTGCTTCACACGAACATCGTTCCTCGATACAATTCCTAAATTGAATTAGAGAATGTTATAAAATTATAATGTTATAAATGTTATAAATTGTTATAAAATAAAATAAAAAGCATACAACACTTACCCGCATTCTTCACGGTAATCTATCAAAATTAACGAACGCGCGGTACAATCGCGTAGATAAAGCGTTTATTATAATAAAAACACGTGTATTTTTTTTATCTGCGCGTATCAGTGTGATGCATGCCTATTCTGGAGGGTTGACGTCGGTCAAGTGTCAAAAAGGTGCGTGAAGTGGTCAAGATCGAGCGATAGTGCACCCCACCTGACGCTGGCCCTTTACAGAATAGGTCTGTATTGAAGTAGGGGTAGTAAACAAATCTAATTGATCGTTCCAACTGCTATTCCTTATTATGAAAAATACGACCTCAAAATGAAAACGGTACCTAATAAAAATACTGCATTTCATTATTTTATCCGCGTTTCATAATTCGTTACAGAAGAATATATAGTTAAGTTATCTAATTTATCTAATAGTACTTTAGAGTTTTAAGGCCTTGTCTACACTGAGCTTATTATACCAAAACAGGACACATGTCCTATATTGAAAGTATAAGAAGAGTTGACGAATATGATCCTGAATTGTGTGTTGATTCACAATAAATAAGAGGTGTGTAAAAGTTATGTTATTAACATTTTTCGGGGAGACACCTATATACACATTAGTACCAACTGGCTTTGCCAGCGACTTCGTCCCGCCCCCGCCCCGGCAATTCCCTTTCGAGGTAGAATATCGTAAAATGTGTATTTAGTTCACCTCGATATATCACTACATATATTATTATATACATAAACCTTCCTCTCGAATCACTCTGTCTATTTAAAAAAACCGCATCAAAATCCGTTGCGTAGTTTTAAAGATCTAAGCATACGTAGTACTAAGGACAGGCAGCGGAAAGCGACTTTGTTTTATACTATGTAGTGAAGTGATATACATTTCAGATACGCAGCCTGTTTCCGACGACCGGCGCCGGCCTGGTTCTGACCCGTGTCAATCTGCCTTTTGTTTT
The DNA here is from genome assembly GCA_018245675.1 of Agara michaeli. Taxonomy (NCBI): domain Eukaryota; kingdom Metazoa; phylum Arthropoda; class Insecta; order Lepidoptera; family Hesperiidae; genus Agara; species Agara michaeli. The sequence continues at coordinate 1,540 of DWDX01002300.1, forward strand.
CTCGCCAAATCAACCTCTTAACCACTCGTCGCAAAAACATTGGAGTAATAATACAATATATGGTTTGTTGTTTTAGCCAATATTAAAATTTCGTGAAAATCGTAGATATTTGCCGTGTAACAGCTATTTTCTAAAATATCAGTGCTCAGTTATTGTTGTCAATGAAACAAACTTCTCTTACTTTACATCAAAGCATTTTTATCCTTTTAAGTACAAAATTTTCTCAACAGCTTCTGATAATTTTTAATATATTTAACACGTATAACATGGATATGTATTTATTGAATGCAATCATTTTTAATATATTAATATTAATACTTATAATATTAATCATTTTTAATAGATTAATATTAATAATATAAATACAAAATACTAAATACTTGAAATCGTCTAGATCCGATAGAAGTACTTTTTTTTGTGTGGGTAGGCTTGAGCCTGCGACTCAGAACAGTCAGAACACGTCGACCTGCTTAGATCGTTTATGTCGATAAATGTAACTACGCGTTTACGTATTTACATGAAGGTGTTACTTTGAGTATTTATTGCAAATTCTTTAACATTTTTACTGTATGAAACGTTTTACGACGTTTTAATTGCTAGAATTACTGATGATATAAAATGTGTCATATCATAAATTGTTTTCGTTAATATTACACTTTCCTATTTAAATTATTTTTCATAAAAACATGTATAATTGAAAATTTGTAATGAATATGCACATTTTCATTGAAATTTCACGCACGCATATGATTTAAACGAAATTTAAAATGGTAAATTAAGATACGTTCATTAATAATAAATTCAATTGTTAAATAAATAGGACATTTATGAAAAACTTTGAATTTATCGATGAGTTTTGATTATTAAAGCAATACTTATAAGAAACATTTATGAGAAAATTATTTATCATACTGCCGTAAGTGAAAGTGTAATTAATATCTAAACTACGTCATACAGTTATTCTTGTAACGCGCGGTCCATCCGACGACTACTGGAAGTGTCCGCTCGGATGCGACCCACATCCTTCAATGCTTTTATATTTCCATGGCCACAAGTGGTATTGTTATGAAAATATGACGCGATAAATAGAAATGCGTAGTCACTTTCTCGTGTTAATGGGTAGAATGATTAAAAAAATTAACAATCACGTATCCATTCGAACGAAAGCCAACTGTAAGATGGCAACACGTAACAATTAAAAAGACACCATTTTCTATTTGTTATGTTGTGATAATTCCATTAGAATATATTGATTATGCGTGTCGTCGTATTATGTATGTCGTTCACTTTTATTGTCTTTTTATCTTTGGTTTGTTTAATCATTTTTATTATACAGTATAATCTCATTCGATATAACCGTATCATTAACTACCGCAAAATGTCAACCAAAAGAGATTACTCACTTATCTCTATAGAGTTTTCATTTTCGCCAGTATTTTGAGGCGGAACTGCATTGCGACCGGGCTAGTAATATAGTATCTGCCCACGATTTGACAACGGCGTGGGTGTGTGTACACGCTCCTTTATTGAAAATAATTTATTCGGTACGTTTTCAAACTCACAGCCAACACATTCTTTATCGATATTAGTAATTGATGCTGCGATAATATTCAAATATTATGCTAATTTCCTAGTAGATTTTTATCAGGTATGTACAATTATTTTATCTCGATTAATTAAGATCGACATTGATAACTTTATTGATCCATTTATTTAATCTGTTTTCTGAAACTTTATGGCTTTCGATATCAAATCATATAATGAACATTTTTTATTTCACTCTGTAGAGATAACAATATAAATGATATTTATATCATGCAAGTTTTAAGATAGCTTCGTTAGAACGTTACTCCTATATTTTGAGCATAATGTTATTATTGTAAAAAGGGATGTGTTTGTTTCCAAAAAATCTTTAATCATATGAAATATAAAAAGAAGTCTCGAGTAACAACAAGTATTTTATAAATTCGATGTTAAAATTTGGGAACATTGATTCAAAACGAGAATTCTAATTTTTGCGTTTGTATGAAATTTCATATCGATCAGTCTCAATATTTTCGACACTTTTTTAAATAAATCCACTCCAATATACACTCCGTACCCACTCCATAATACGTGAACTAATCTGAAACCTTGGTTATTACCTACATCGTTGGAAACTAATCCCTTCAACAAAAACAAAAGCATTCGCTAAACAGAATCGTCTGGCTGATTGCATTATAAATTACAATGTATTTAATTACTGGGCCAGTTAATTTCCGAAGCCGTAGTGTGGCGCTGCACTAGGGTTTCCGACCTCGCTCATTTACACTTGCAACTTGCCTGCATATGTATAATTACAAGGCTTACGTGTTACGTAGCAGTCGCTGACACTCGATGTGTTAAAAGGTTTATTTTTACGCAGAATGTGCTGTTTATACTCCTGTATGCCTTCATATAGAGGTCGTGATCGACTTTATTTTACGCGGCGTGTTCGCGAATACCTTAGAACGTTGCATCAACATTCCACACAAACGCAGATGTACAATAATATAACATAGATAATATGTTAATTGAGTTTTTATTTGAACTTTATTATACCTATCACCTATTGCGTTCATTGTGAATTTAATTCGTTATTGGCCGATTTTATGAAATTTTTTATCATGATTTTGTTTTGTAAATAAATTTTATAAACAAGGATAATCTGAAATCGAATTTTAAGACAAGAATTTTAGTACAAATTCTACGTCTATTAATGATCTTTGGTGATATTGATTTAAATCAGTGATGCCGCATTAAGTAGGTTCCTACTTAGTAAGCATCAGTTAATGGACATGTATGATGGGCTTAGAAATGTCTGGAGCTATTTAAGGGCAGACGCGGGTTGCGAGTCACGTTTGAGGACGGAATTAGATGATTCCGTGTCCACTATCAGACTAGGTCCGAAGTATAAGGAGATGTTTCTTACACATTGTATTTTAAAATATCCAAATGGCGTAATAAGAAATATTACTATAACATATTTGCACATAAAATATTTGAATTTCAATCTCCCAAAGCTGTGATCTAGGTTCAAACCCTGGCACGTATCTATAACGGTGAGGAAAAACATCGTTTAGAAACTTTAGAGTATGTTATACAGCATATAATGTTTTCTGAGGTGTGTGAAGCGTGGTTCAACGGATAGGTTCGGGCACCATAAGGCAATTTTATTAATAAATGAGAATAAAAAATTACGAGCCTATCATATAAATAATCGTTATGGTTGTAAATTAAAAAAAACTTTGACATTAAAACAAAACTTTACAGCCTGATTCGAAAGCGGTTAATTCGTTCTTTGCATTTGGCACGAAATTTTATGCCAGTATTTAATTAAGTTCTATGAAAAAGCACTGCATTGGAGTTAAAACTTATTTTCGTAGTCTGCCTTTGATTTTATTCCGGTTGCTCCAATTTAAATAATAATTATTATTACGAAACACATACCGCACATATAGAGGATAGTTATTCTAATTAATATTCTCGTGGAAAATATTTCACATTGAATAAAATTATAGTAGAAGTCAATAATATATTTTGATTTGCGATTTTGTTTGTGGCTCTTAGCCAGTACCTATTTAATTATGATGCGGCTACTAAGGTATTATATCTATTAGCATATAATACGTTAAATTATTTCTTTCAATATCTTTTAATTATATGGGACAAAACTAAGACATTTATAAATAGAATACTCGTATATTTGAATTAATATTGTACTTCGATTACGAACGATTAGGTTTTTTACATTGATTTTACCGCATATTTATTAAATTTCATCAGTACCTATGTGATTCAAAAGGCTTTACAAAGTTACATAACTCCAAACATTCGAAACAACGTGGTTCTATTTCCATTCGTGAAAAAATTCAAAGGCGGCGTTACGTAGGTACTTGTTGCATTAGTGTTTATTTGTCAGCCTTCTATATACTAAGGTACTGAAAAGGATAAACAGACCAAAAACCTTTCTCCTCATTTGGCATTTACCTATCGGGTGTGCATCGAGGTGATCTGAATTTGCATAGCCGTAATAGACCTCCTACCTGTCACTAGGCTATAGAAATAACTATTGGGGCGCAGATGTAAATCGTGACATCATAACGCGACGTGTCTACCACGGCGCCGACGCTATGTTTTGCATATATTCCGCACGGGCCAATATCGCATTTGTTGCGTGACAAGCTTACACGTACAATTTCTTCATCTTTCACTTCCGTGCAGCGCATGCGGCTTCGCTCTGCGTCGTGCGTTACATGCGACCGTATATCGCCGTTATGTGAACGGATGATTCACTATTATATATGTGTTTTCCACTTCCAATGTGTTTTTGTCAAAAATAGCGGCTATTTCGTGGCTATTATTGAAATAATGTTATGCTGCAGTGTATATTTAAATTGTTACGCGTGATAATGCATCCTTCGAGAACGGAGAACAGTTGATCCTTAATGAACTCTTGAGGATCTAGCATCATATCAATGTACTCTTTAAATCGGAATGTTAAACGTAGTTTGATAGCTGTATTATTTTGGATAATTCAGTGGTAACCGCACGCGACGTCTCATCTAAATGTACCGCCATAGTCCATTTACATAACAGTAGGTCATCCTGCTTTTTGGGTATGCAAATGATTTATCTAAGAATATGTCGCACGCACCAAGGGTGGCTTTCCGTTGTGTGCATAGCCAATTCTTTTAATGCGGCAAATCGGTATGTGGATTGGAAAATTAGTGGGTTGGTTTTGTAACCGCTTGACGTACGGGTAAGTGTGATGTGTCGTGGAATATGATTACTGTCAGTCGAACTGTCGTCGGGTGAAACGAAGTCGTTTGATGCTGTTCAAAATATGTATTTTATTAATGTTCGCAACAAATTTTGAAGTAATGATTTTACTTTGAAGTTGTTTTCACTCGAAGATATTCTAATTTTTCTTTGACAAAATTGGTTTCCGAATGTAATTATTTGTATTTTGTATTTGTTGTATTGTATTTTACTATAACTGTCACAATTGTATGTAGCATTGATAACCGATATTAGTAAGGAAAATATTCATTTTACAAAACGTTAGGATCAAATATGAGTAATCACGCTTTAAAATCGGATATCTTCTGATCATGCTACAGGCATATTGTTCATATACAAGTCCCATAAAGCATGGTCTACACTCTCGTTCTGGTACATTAAGAGACAGTTGCCATGTAATATATATGGGGTTCCGGCGTGTTCGATATCGGTATGCAAATTCGAACATTCTTCAGCACGCGCCTTTTCGAACTATTTAAATGCAAAGCACTTAGTACCTGGAAGATGGTGCAAAAGAAATTATTAATTGTCCGATTCGTATGTTAATGTATGTGGGACGTAATCTATGGACAGCACGGGCGTAGCACGAGCCTAGCACACGACTTTGCCGCGAGTTTGATTTACATGTTTTCGAGCAGGAGTTTTTTCTATCACCGCTTTATTTAGAACGAGGTGTGAAATACGGAAACTTTTTATTTCGCCACCGTATTATTATTTAACTGGTTTCGTTAATTTTTGAAAATATTTCCATTATAAAAACAATTTACAATTCTTCTTTGACTTACTTACTTAGCCGTGGTTAATAAAAGTCCAAATTCAAAATGTTTTACGAATATGTTATAGTGATCGCTCCATTATCAAAATCTTAATGTTTTTGTTCTATGTATCGTACTCCGTACTTATCTGGACGTTATTGTACAAACAAGAACAAAAGGTATTCAGTAATATGCATGGCCGACGGGAAACCGTGACGTGTTTTCAAGCAATGTTTTCAACGAACATGTTGCCACAATTAGGTTTTCAGTCCACGCCGAGATGGGTATAGTTTCAAAGCGCGCTCCGCTACAATAAGATCGTATTGTCTACTATGCGAAAACTTTGCTATTGAATTTGCAACTGCCACAAACACATGCATACGTTACGTATATTATGTATTAGTCTAAAATAAAACTCACCCGAATATGTCTTTGGCAACTCAAATTACTCATTCTACCGCTCAAATTATAAGAACCGTAACGGATCGATCGAACGACCGTGTCTCTAAACAGTGCACATTTGAATATTTTTTCAATCAATAACCGATATATGCAAATGTTTGAGTGAGCGCATTATTCGTACGCCGTGCGACAATGCTGCGACCGTTATAGCGACAAGTAAAAATTTCATCAAAGGTGCGCTAAATAATAATTGATCGGGACGCATTGTTGCGAATGATACACGGTCGGACCCCTTCGAGTATCGAGAGGTTGGGAGAATCCGAAAATTAACCAACGATCGGTCCAAATTTAATTTCACGACCCGATACCTGCCTCTTAGCCGACAAAAGTTCGATAATCAAATTATGCAGCCGATGCCACTATTGTTATGTACGTGCATAAATTTGAGACATTTCAATGTAGATACCTCGAAGGGTTAAGAGACTTGATATAATAAAAGTGAAGTTCGAGATACCTTTTGAATCAGCTAAATTCGTGTGGGAAGAAGGGTTACGTGGATGATACTTATCAGATAATTGTTACGAATTGCATCTGGTGATAACCGACTACCCGTTACGACTTGCCGTGATATTTTTCCACGGAAAAAATATGTAACTATTTATCGGATTTTCCGAAGAAAGTTAGTGTGAGAAACTCGATCGTCAAAGAGTGCCAATCAGTTGAAGTAACAAATCCCACCCTTAGTGGAAACAAGGCGAATATCGCATTACAAAAAGTTCGTTATGAAAAGAAACCGTTACGGTAACCAAAGGGTATGACAGCCAGAGGGTGATCCAATTTAGTAGAATACTTCCAGTAGTAATGACACGGAGCACGGGCGTTGCATACTTTAGCGAGAAAAAAGAAATTTCAGACAGAAGTGAACATTGATATGTAGATGTGATGGCACAGGTAGCGAAGGGTGTTATTGAAATTAGAGATACACATATGAAATTCGAGAATATCAAAGTGTTATCGACGCTGGGATGTGTCAGGCGCGGCGGGACAGGTGGCGCGGAATAATGCAACGTACCTATCTTAACGGCAACGTATTGCTGGATGTAGCGAATACACCACATCTGCAATGGCACTGGATAGGTTTTGAAATTGCTTTCAATTTTAATTGCAGATGATCGGAATAAACATCTGCGTTTAACGACAGTTTGATAATGCTCGAGTACAGAAACATGTCAGTACACAAATATCTCGATAAAATAACTATTTGTCCACTTTTATACAAATTATACATTGTTACAGTAGTTTTAAGACGATAGACAATTTATTACAATTATTTCCATCGTAATATTAAGGCCTTATACAATTGAAGTCATCGCGTCTTTGCATATGAAAGGTCCACGTGTAGATTTACATATCTTCCCAATTTGAGATGTATTTATCAATGCTTTTTATTAGCATACATTAGATTCCCTTTTATGGCACGAGACATCCATACCATGGTACGTGTCACGTAAGATACAGCCACATTTGCATAAGTACGGCACGAGGCTAATATTTTTGCATATGAAGATAACATTTCTCCGAAGGTGTGCTTACATTACGGTATCAATATGAAGGTCTCACTTTTCGGTTGCAATGAATATTGTTAGTTAATATGTTTCGTTTGTAGCAGAAGACATTATTCCATTTTTTTTTGCCGGCTTTAATGATTTTTTGAAACCAGTAGCTTCAATCAATGCATTTAAGTACATCGATATTTCATAATTGTTTTATCTATGTGACTTCGAATTAAATTACTACAAAGCATCGAAGTTTCCCTAGAACGTGAGCTTTAAGAAAATACCGGTAAAGTTAACGTAAATTTCGGCAATTTATGGATGAAAATTCGGTAAAACTAAAAGGCAACTTGGAGCATCGAATCGCCTGATACGTCAACACTATTTAAACGTTATCCGCGAACATGCAATTAAAAAAAATATTTATTGCGATCGCGCTGCAACAAAATTCGTTCCAAATTCAAAAGAGCTAAATAGAACAAGAAAATTTTGTTTAAAAACCGTAGCAATTTGTCAGTGTTCCATATCGGGCCCGGCTCAGTCAATAATAAAAATTTTTCAGCACTTTTTTCTCGTTTTCGGGTAATATTAAACACGCAAAGCTTCGTGGACTACCTTTGTGGAAGCCTGAAGACGGCATACATTTCATTATTTACTTGTGACAGACTCAAACAACGCTGCAAAAAACTATATTAATTGCCCATAAGTCGTGTTACGACTTCATTTGCTATATTTGTCATTTTTATTCTCTTCACTTTCAAACTAATTGTAACTAGTTTGTCTTTTCGCTTCAAAATCATGCTTCTCAACATGAGTTTGAAATAATTACGTATTCAAATAAATTCATTTTATTCTAAACTTGCTAATAATACAGTGACAAAGACAAAATCTGTACATATTTTCATCTAATAGGTACAGCAAGTACTAGATATATTATGTTCGAAAAATGTCTAATGGGCGTAATACTTGGAATACCTTATTGGGAAAGAACCAGACTTTTATCATTACCTTTTAGTATTTCTACGTAATCTTATCAGATTACCAAGCTTCACTTTCGGAGTCTACTGCTTTATAATTGGATCAACGAAAATTAATATTACTTTACAACAATCTGCGGGCAAAGTACATATTTCAAGTTTACCAACATGTGATTCGCCGTCGAAGTAATCAGCTTAGTTTCGCGGTGTTTCATTTGGGGACATAACACTTGTCGGAAAACATGGAATATCTCCCGTATATATGTATACCAATATTGAAATTAGAATTTCCTATATTACTGCCAATTTAAATAAAAAATGCTTTAATAAAAAGCACTTTTCGCAGATCACTAGAAATGCGGCAAATTCTGAGTGAGACCGTTTTCCTTGTTGTAAATGAATTGAATTGCAAATATACGGTACATAGATTTATATACAATAGTTTGTAAATAATGTAAAACAGGCTTAATAAATTGCTTTATTTCTTAATATCTTATCAATGTAACTATTAACACATTAATATTTTCTTTAAGAATCAATTTTTAAATGAAAATCAGTTGGCGGGGTGGATACGAACTATGTAATATGTGGAATAAACCAGGGGTGAAAAATTAGAGCGAGCAGTTAAAGATTTGCAGCTAATTTCGTATGTAGCTTTTGTCTTGAAATAGTACTGAATTACTACTACAATAAACTTGAAATATTTGCTATCGTTTATGAAGTGTTGCTAACTATTTTAGACGGACGGGTCAGTTAGTTCAGACGGGTTGGTTAGTTTACCTTAGTTGTTGTTGCTTATTGATTTTTAGCTTTTAAATTTTAATTTATAGTATCTCTATATTATTTTTTGCGCACCCAGATAATAATACACAGAATAAACGAATGTCTGCCCCGGGTGGGTATCGCATCCACGATCTCCGCCTTCAACAGTCAGCGACTCTAACTACTAGACCACGAGGTCAGTTAAATAATGATGTTCTTATAATGAGTATACCTACGTTGTATTTGGCAAGTTGTCGTAACTACACCTTGGTGGAAGAACTAGTTCCTGCATTTTGGAGTAAGAGAACCGTTCCTTGGAAGAAAATCACACGTTGGGAGCTAACTGTTGATAGAATGGGTGCACTTTTGCAAATGTCGTCAACGAAAATAACTGTGCTTGGGTATGCGCTTAGTGAATTTTTTGTCAAATTTCAATATCAAGTAGACTAAATTTTACATGAGGTCCTAATGACAAATAATCGGGTGGTAATCACAGCAACAGGTATGATAGCGTAATACTGTGAATAATAATAGTCACCAACAAAATCTTGAGACGATGCTAAATATTTAAACAATTATTAAGCTTTGGGCTTGGCTATGACGGCACTCGTGTAGGTGGTCTATGACATAATGTGGAAAGAATTTGTCCTCATATTTCTTGGACTCAATTAACGAAGTTATTTATAATTTGGCAACTGCAAGAGTGATTGTTTGGGAATACTCCGATGTTTATGGCATTCCGAACGAGGCCTTCTACTCCAACTAGAATTAATCAAATCAACTTACCCCAACCCACTACTTTCCGATATAATTAACACATACATGTATGCGTGCTGGACAATACGCGAATGATCTTCGCCTGTGTGTGATAATGAACGATTATAGGAGACCTAGTTAGTTCGAGAACGGCTTTATTGGCCGAGCCGAGTTTCCGATTAGAACCTTTCACCGTTATGTTAAGGTCCATAATTTGAATGTGTTATTGGTTTATAATTCTTAACGGTCTTATGGTGTCGGTGTGAGTCGGTATTTCTTAGTGTGGGTTGATGAGTCACATTTTTTTTGTTTTGTGGGTAAGGCGCGAGGGTGCCCGCGTGGGGTGGCGGTACCCCTTGCTTCCAACCCCATCTTATTAATCAGTGAAGTACCGGCCGTCTCTTCACATGTCTGTTCCATGCAAAACTGGCGTCTTATTGGAAAGTGAACGCGTCACATTGACCGAATGCTTCAATTATAACGTCTTACTTGACAGAGTAACCTTGTACTGACGATTGTGGACGAGTTTTTGAACTAGTTTTTTTGTTCTTATATTTACTCCTTAGATGAATCATCTGAAATATACTCCATTTACTTTATAACAATCATCTATGGTAAACATGGTCATAGTTTGGTTTGATCTAGAGTCAAATAAAGACCCCAAAAGCTTGGGTTGGGCTTCGGACTTTGTCTCTATTAAAAAGTATTTAAAATATCCTGTAATGTACTAATGTATAAATGCATAAACAAACCCTTATTATGCATTATTATTATTACTTCTATAACCGATAAAAATAATATTTTCGTTATGAAAATAGCGTACGCTGTTTAATAATAAAAAAAAATTACAAAAAAAATATTTAAAAAAAAATTGCTAAAATAATTTTGAGTTTTATACATAATATAACGGTATAGTATAAAATGCTGCTCACTAAATGTAAATAAGCGTATGCAACTAGAAAATCGAGTAGACACACCTATTGACTAAAATAAAAGAACACTAACCTCCAAAATCCGATATGCTCTAGCTAAAATAACGTATAAACCTGGGCATTTTAAAAACTAATCACAAAACACAACACGCCACAAATTAAATTTTAATGGGTCTCGTAACTGTCGAAACTTTGTCGTGTTCAAATGAATAATTATAGAAAATTATAACCGTCGCTTTATAGACGCCATTATTGTGTCAAGCGAGGTGTTCGCTTAGCCAGTTAGCCCCTGTAATTAAACCGGCGACCAAGTATCGACTAAACAATCAATACGCCTGATCTATAGAAAAGAACACAAAAGCTTGAGTAGATAACACCCCTAGCGGTCTACCTCCCTCATTAATAATATTGAACCCCCTTACGCTCATTATGTATGTTGCGAATGCATATGTTATGTGTAGTTGATGGTGTGATATGACTCGTGTACTGGCTAAGGTTCTTTATATGAAAATTTATTAAAGAAGTAATTAAAGAAGTTTGACTGCCTCGTTGGTCGGGCGGTTGCTAGCGCGACTGCCGATCGGGAGGTCCTGGGTTCAAATCCCGGGTGGGGAGTGTTGGATTCTTCTAATTTAGAATTTCTAATAGTGACTCGGAGTCTGGATGTGTGCCCGGTGCATGGCAGTAGGCTCACCACCTATTACATTGTGGGACTTAAACGGAACGGGTGAAATGTGGGGGTGTACCACACTCCTCTGCCTACCCCTTAGGGGATTACAGGCGTGATGTTACGTAAAATAGTTGAGTTCGAGTCGCAACGTTAGACACTTAATCCGAATGACGGAGAAAATAGACGTTAACGGCATTAACGACATCTGTATGCTCGTCCACATTCCGCTAATTGAACGATTGGCACTCGAGCGTCCAAATATTCACCTCGCATTCAACTATTCAACGCCCAAATATTCAACGCATGCAGAACGCATCGGATTAACGCACACCTGTTCCGTTATTAAATTTCAATTGACGTGCGGTTTTTCGTTGCACTGCGGAACGTGCGAATTGCGAATGTCGGTCGTAACCGGGAATGGGCTTACGTTGATATATTCACATTATTCAATATGGAATTTATACAATGCAATAGCAACACTTATTAAACGTGTCATTGGGATTTAACTTTGATATAAAAAAAAATAGGATCGAGTGTTATATGAAAAAGATTTATTAAATAGGCAAGCATTGTTTTTAAGCAATCTGTTTTGATTCTTTTAAATATTACGATCTTTAGATTTGGTTTGATTGAAATTAATCAATAATATATTTCTGCGCAACGAAATAAAACGGGCATAGTACTGATATGTACAATGCACTGAATTATTAAATATAAAATAAGGACTGACGCATATAAAATCATTTACATACATCATAAACAGAAATGCGTATCGCCATAATAAGGGCGTTTTACCCAACAAATGGGTTCAATTTATCTTAACATCAGGGCAAATTACAAGAGGCAATCTCGCGATTTTACGTAAACCGCGTTCTGAGGTATCCGCAACGCAACTAGGTCGAGTTTACTAAATATACCGAGATAATTATTGTCACCGAAACTTCACTGATTCAAAAGTTATGTAAATCTAAAGCCATCTTCTCATTATTGCTTACTTATCATTTAACTTCATGTATTACAATTGAATATTGTGAGGAAAAACGTGGTTTTTTTTTTTAATATGCATATAAAATAAATAATTATTATTATTGCTAGCAATTCTTCATTTCATACGGACACAAAAAACCAAAAAAGATACGGGACATTTTATACAGTTACGGTAATAAAACGCACTAACAAATTGTAAGACGTAAGTAAAGCTTTTACCATCCATTTTCGTACCCTACTCGTAGCGCCATCTACATTTCACGTTATGAAATGTACACGCAAAACTTCTGATATATTTTATAATGCACGCTAACGTATGAAAACATAGTCATGCTAAACCACGCCAGATGGCGCTATTTTCTATAACGTGTATTTAGTTTTATAATATAATATTGTGTATATTCATTTGTTCATGAATTATGGTTTTCTTGTATTTTCATATCGACAGTAATGATAATAATATTTTCTAGTAATTGTTTTATATTGTTTCGTGTGCATAGAAAATTCATTGTATCCTTTAAAACGATTTTACAAACATGAAGAAAATGACATCAAAATAAGATGTAGGTAGGTTGAATCGTTACTATTCACATTCCATAATAATGGGAGAGTTATCGCCGAAACAAAACACAGGTAATTATTGAAATGATGCAAATCGTTTGCATCATAGAAATTTGCTTACAACCGAAAATATAAAACACAATACGATCTAAGCAATTGTAAAAACATTGACGTGTTTCGTGACATCAGTGTTTACATTCTTCCCGAGATCTAATGAGTTCATCCTGTGGCAATAAAATTCTTCGGTAAATATAAACCGCGGCAGTTGAACAAGTAATCGCGGTACGGGGTGTAATCATAACAAACGACAATCAGGACCGGAAGACAAAACAACAAGCATCTAGGAAACAATCAGTTCGCAAACGATTCCGGCACGGTTAAGACCGACAAATATAACTTCAGTGATTATAAATTTAATTATTTGTGTAAAATTATCATTTATTTTTTATTGTCAGTACATATAAATTAATACTGGTTGCTAATTCCAATAGTATTATTTAAAAAAAAAATCCGCACAATAACCATTATTTGCCAATCGATCTTTGAAGTATACGGAGCTATTGTTGAAATGTTATGTGTTAGTTGATATGTGAGGTGCATAAACAGTTTGAAATGAATCGCGTCATTTTTATTGTTCTGGGCGCTTTCTTCATCGTCGTCACTTTGCAGGTGAGTTGTTAAACTTATGATTAGGGTACTAAGTTAGAATAAGAGAAACACAAATTGATGTATATCTATATATATATATATAGGAGATTTCCACGTATATACTCACTCATCACGATATCTCAGGAACCATAGGACTTAGAGACTTGAAATTTGGTAGGAATATTACTTTTGCTATGTAGAGGTCAGCTAAGAACGGATT
>DWDX01002301.1:0-15581 GCA_018245675.1 Agara michaeli
CCCGCGCCCCGCCCCGCGCGGCGCCGCCACTGAGCGCCGCCCTCCTTCAATTATTACTATGCTCGAGGACACTTCGAAGTGGGATTCCGATCGATTCTCCCTTCAAATCTCCCCCGTCTTGAAACTTCACGTAAACAAAACTATATTATACTTCTCACATTATTACAGCGTTATTCCTATTAAGTCTGCATTAAACTTACTGAATTAAAACATTTTTATGAAAAATAAAATGTAATGATAATGGTCTGGAGCATGGAAATCTTTACGAAAATATTTAAATATTAGTAATTGACATTTTGACATAGTTTTAAAATTGATGATGCGAATATCATTTTATTAGGCGAAACTGCTAAAATTGTCGTGATCGTTCTCAATACACAAAGAAATAATCACACGCAAGGAATAGATAAACGATGAGTAAATACCAATTGGACAGTAATAAATACCTTTTTATAATTCTCATGTGTGTTCTTATCTCATAATTTTTTCTGAATATCAATTCTAAATACTGTATCGCTATGTATTATGAAGACTTATTTACATGAGCTCCTTCTTAAGGAATTCAAATAAGAATAAGTGTACATATCGGGTATCAGTTTTACTAATAAAATTATGTTTTAAAATTAATGGACGAAGTGACGAGTTCGTTAGTGTTCCTCCTAGCTAAGTCGAGAACTGTTTGCGACGGAAACATGACAAACCATACATCATTTATACAACTATACATTAAATCTTAAAATGAATTTACATAATAATATTACCTGTGCTGTTATTTTCTATATCGTACATATAAAATTACAATACATAAAATATTTTGTACTTTGTTTCGAGTACGACAGGATGGTCGCACCTTTATCTAACTATACAATGAGAGATGCCGATGAATCAAAAGTTAACATTCGAGAAAGACGGCTTTAACTCAACTCGGTCGAACTAACGTCGACTCGCAGCGACACATCGATGCAGACGATTGAACATTTATGAGAAGTACAATATTGTCAGTTCATGCATACGGTATTAGTGGAAAAGAATATATATATATATATATATATATATATATATCAACTTGCAGTAATGTAAAGTAACGACGGCGACGCAAAATCATAGCGGTCATCGTGGAAAAGTTTGGCGAAATAAAAAATATAAAAGCGATAGCACTAAGCGAGGGTGGCGGTCGAGAGCGAGTCGAACGACCGCCCGCTCGCTCGAGCGCACACTCGGAACTAGTAATCAAACGAAACTACAGCACTAGGTGGGTGCCACGTGGAATGAGAGTACGTCGTCGGGCACGCGCCGGCGCGGCGGCCTCGCTCGCGGCGCACGGCACTGCCGATGTCTACGTGATATGAATAACGTCCTACCGAGCTAACGTTCTACACGAGCGGCCGCGCGCTGCGAAAAGGGTCGTATCCATATTGGCCGCACGATCCGTGTCGGCCAATACCCGTACGAGCACATTTCGCACACAGAGCTACGCCGCCTTGAATCGCCACGTCTTCAAAGGGCCGTTGAATACGATTTAATAGATACAAAAATTCCACAATCGATCGATTCGTTCCATTGGGAAACTTTTGTATTTCTAAACAATCGGTCTCTATATTCTGTCGGTAATTATAATTCAAAATTCCGTATGAACTACGTCTAAAAATTAATAAAGATTAGAAAAGAATTGTTGACTTGTATTATTCACATCGACTATTAACATCAAGTACTTAGTCCGCAATTCGCTGAAGCGACGCCACCCGCGCCGTTGGTGACACGACTCTCCATACTCATAAGACTACTTATAATCCTACGTTAAAAAGTCAGAATCACAGTTCAGGTATTTTCCGTGCATTTTTTACTTACGTTTTATTCTTTAATCGCTTTTTTACAAATCAACAGCAATCATTCGACCCAGTAATACGAGTTTCCATTACCTACCGTAATGTAATGACATGAACGAATAAATCAAACTTTAATATGAATGGATTCGGTATTTACAACATTTAAATTACTTTAGACCTAAAGGCTTAAAACAAAATAACAATTTACACTAACAATAAAAAATGCTCGATAGATCGCCCTTCGTCTAATCGGAACCCAAAGTTAAATATATTTTTGATTGACTTTTCTTCTCATACTTTTATAAATTTTAAACTCCGAATAAGGTCGAGCCCAGTCGACCGTAACAAAAGTATTTTACAAGCTACTCGTTAGAACTAAGTCTTAAATAACCGACGGCGGCTCGCGCGGCCACGTGACGCTCCGCACGGCCGCGCGGCGCGCCCCGTCCGTACAATAAATACGCTAAACGTTACACTACAACGAGCTTCACTCCTAGAGGTATTCCTTAGCGGTTTCCGTTCCGTCCGGCACGGGACGTGTTCACGACGGCGTCTCACCAGGTCGACGCGTAAGGTAAAAAATTATAAATGAAGTTTCACAACCTGGCCTTATTTACAACGCGTTACTAAAATAATCAGTTAAAACAGTCCAAGTCCGGGGAACGTTCACGCCGTGGCCGTGGCGATGACGATGAGCAGGTGCGCGATGTGCTTCACGCGCTCCATGAGGTCGGGCGCGATGCGCGTCAGGTTCTCGTTCGCGAAGTCGCACGACGGGAAGATGTGCACCGTGTACATTGACTGCGGACACAACAACGGCCTTTCTAACTCTGCTTAGCGAAACACTCGTTTGCTTTTGATCAAACTATTCTGCCGACTGACCCTCGACACCAGGACGGAGCATTTCCAGTATGTTACTACATTTTTATTCTGTATTACTATAATACTGAAGATATATTCCGTAATGTTTCATCGATTTTTTTCCCATCCCTCTTATTGGTTAACCGTTGGACCGGGTCTCCTCTGCGTCATAGTGAGAGGGTTTTAGGCCTTAGTCTACTGCATTGGCCAAGTTTAGATTAGTAGACTTCACACACCTCAGAAACATTAGAAATTACTATAACATAGTCTGATAGTTATATCAAGTGATATTTAGATCAAGTTATAAACAAAGTTATTCTCTAACTGCGGTAGAACATTTTTCTTTAACTCACTTGTTGATGTCCAGGCGTCGGAGCTACGTTGACGATGCCGGCGGCCTGCTTGCGCTGCAGGTAGGTGATGAACCCGGCCGTCAAGTTGGTGGATTGCTGCAGCACGTCCATGTGGTCCCGCCCGCATGGCAATGCCAGCAGCATGCAGTGCTCCATGTCCATCTATTGACCGACCAAAAATCATTACATTGAAAATGACACCATCGATATAGGTACCCTACCCTACCCTACATAAAGTCAAGGTCACATGCTGCATAAGTATCATTAATATCAATTATAGATTTTAATTATAGAAGTTGAAATTTTTATTAATGCTATCCAATAACGTCCGATATTGATAAAAGAAATGAAAATCACTACAAGCTATATTATCGAACCGGTAATGGGAGGATTTGCCAAAATAACTATAACTACTATAAAAGATTTATATGTATATTATTACTGTTTTACACTTTTTTATTGGATGTGGGGTAGATTCGCAATCCCATAAATATATCAAACTAAGTATAAATATAATTTCCGTTCTATTCCGTTTCATACTTCTTAAGTGTACGATATTTTAAAAAATGTATTTTCCAATAATACTTATTACCTTCGGTCCATCCATGACACACGTTTAATACCGTTTAATGCCAACGGACAGACGGCGGCGTGCTACGACTTGCGCACAAGTAGCACGTGGTGTAACTCTTCTATAGCGACACCAACTTACAAATCTATATTTGCTATTATAATAATTTAATCTACAATATACATCGTTAATTACGCACAACCAGGGTGTCACATGATGGAATGGAATCTGTACCCCCAAATCGGTTGTCTAGAAATCGGCTTTCTCTATTGTCGCTCTTCCTTCGACAGCCTCGCTGAGAGACTAAAAGAATGTGAGCTACGTGTATTGTTACGGTTAGTGGCATAATAGAACACACCTTCATTTTGCGGTGCACCTGGTCGAGCTGAGTCTGCTCGAGCCGCATGCGTTGTGCAATGCGCAGCAGCGAGGCGGCCGTGCCGTCGGAGTTGCGGGACAGAGCGTCGGCCGCCACGCCGGGGTTGCCGCCCACGAAGTGCATCTGCACCGCAGCCGAATCGTTCTTCAGCGCCAGCAGCCCCTGCCACATCACCGGGTACCGCTGCCGGACACAGGAAATGAAAATATTACATTGAGCATTAGTTCCGGAAACTCAACGTCCAAAGTAACATTAGAAAACCCGTAGCAAGTTTTTTAAGGACAGATATATTGGGCACTCAGGGCTTTCTGCCTACCCCGTTAGGAAACCTGGCGTGATGGTGTATAATAATGGCGTAATGTCAATGTATATAGTAAGTCACCTGCAGCAACATCTGTAGCGAGTCCGCCTCGCGCGGCACCTGCGAGGCGTGCGGCGGGCCGACGGCGGCGGCGGGCGGCAGCGAGGAGGGGGGCCGGTACGGGCCGTACGCCGGCGCCGGCGGGGGCGAACGTCCGCACCTCACCGCGTACACTGCACCATTACATTCTATTTTAACACACACATAACGCGCCAAATATGAAGTTACAAATTTTGAGGTAATCAATCCATTAATTAACTATTTGAAACAATTTCATTTCATTCATTAATTTCACTAAACTTAAACTTGGAAAGAACAAAGAAAAAAATTTTTTTTTATTCTGTCACAATAACTACCTACTACCGTAATGTGCGAGCATAAACTCATTCAACACTGTCTTATCTGTCAGCTACGTAATTGTTTTACTACGTTTGTATATCTTTTTTCGCTACTGTCTTATGTAGTTTTTGTTATAATTCCAAGTTTATTCATGATATATGTGAGACAACATTCTTCATATGTCGCCTGGCAGATATTTTAATTGTCTCACTTTCTGAAACAATAAGTCACTACAAATTGCAAAAGACTTTCGGCTACTTCACTATCGGCCATTAGATGCAGGCGAGCCGTGACCACTGAACGAGAGTTCGCACGTGTCGAAGAGTGTTAGTGTGGTCGTAACTGACTTGCGTCCGTCCAGTGTAAGCTTCATACGAGGATTTAGTAGTTTATTAGGCAAGCAACCTTCCAACCCGTACGAGCTTCCGCTGTGATTCACGAGCGAATAAGAATGATAATAGAGATTTTTAAGTCAAAAATGACTCACTAATAAGCCGGTCGGGCGGCGCGGCGAGCCCGGCGGGTGCGGTCGGAGCGGCGGGGGCGGAGGGCGGCGCGGACGATGCAGGTGAGTGCAGCGGGCGAGGAACGCGCGCGCCGGCCGGTCGTCGCAACTCCAGGAGGGGCGCAGTCGGCGCCTCCGACCCTTCTGCCTCCGATAACCTTTAGGAAATAGGCCTCATTAATTTCATTTATTCTCATATATTCATCAATTCTGCATTCAGTTAACATTTGTTGTTCAAAATTCTCATCTTCTTATACCTCAACAATAACATACCTGGAGTAAGGGGATGACGAAGAAGTTCGACACTGGTCCTGGGTTGCACGAAAGTGTTGTTGATACATCTGATAATGTTGATGTGAAAAATGAGGATACATTCCTCTCTCGCCCTGTAAAATAAAATTTAATGTTTAAAACAAGTTCGTAATGATTAATGAGTCATTTTTATACATAATAGTATATTATCACATTGCAATATACCAAAGTAATAGGTGAGGTATGCTGATGTGCAGGCGGAGGACACTTAACTAATTCGGCAGACTATCCCAGATAGCATGAACAGAATTGTGTGTAATTTGTACTATATTCGACCGCAAACAGGACACATATAAAGAAAAAGAATAGGTAATAAAAGACAGTACAAGAATTAATACACTCACCATAGAAATCTGGCCCTGGGGGCTAACTGCGGGCACGCTCGTGATCGTCACTCGGGATGCTAGAAGTTTAAGACAATATTGGTCAATTTATTGTAACTGTTTATTTATATTTGAAATTATCAATGGAACATTTTAAAATAATACTTTACTGTTGACTAAAATAATAATTCATTATATAAGTGTTGGCATAATTTTAACCATTCCAATTAGCAGCCAATTAATAGTATTCAAGATTATACTAAACATACCAGTATTGAGTTGATGGTGAGGGCCGATAACCTGAGGAACCTGCTTGGCGAGCGAATGTGGCGATTGTGGCGAGTGCTGCGAGAGTTGCGGATGTTGCGCATGTTGCGGATGTTGCGGGCATTGCGGGTGTTGTGGATGTTGCGGGCATTGTGGTTGTTGTGGGTGCTGCGGGCATTGTGGTTGTTGTGGGTGCTGCGGGCATTGCGGATGTTGCGGACATTGCGGGTGTTGCGGATGGTGTGCGCCGCGCGGCAGGCTTGCAGGCCCTGCGTACGCGCCGCGAAAGCCGCGCACACCGGCCGCCGCGCCCACTGCGCCTCCCGCGCCCGCCGCACCCATCGCGCCCACTACTCCCACTGCTGCTGCGCCGATATCTCCATCTCCACCTCTACACGACCAATAATTATGCATGATTTTTCTTTTATGAAATACCGGTATTATAGACTTCTTCTCCATATAAACTTTAACTGTGCCAAATTTCATAAATTTCATACATCTTATATGAAATTTGGCACTTATGTATAATTAATGAATAGAACTAAATGCAACTCACCTCACGAGTATGGGCGTAGCTCGGTCGGCCGGACGGTGCGTGGAGGGCGGACGATGCGGCAGTGCAGGCGACTGGCCGCGCGCGTCCGTCGCCTCCGTGGCGCCCACCGGCACCATAGCGCCGGGCACGTTGTCTACCAGCCGCCGCGCGAATGCCGCTTCACCCGAAGACACGCAGTCGACACTCGCCGCACCTGCCATGATGACGACTGGCTCGACACTCTTTGGATCGCGAAGCGGAGCTCCCAACCGTTCGGGTTCCGTAAGCGAGCGCTCAGGCTGCAGGGCAAGGCGCTCCGGAAGCGCCAAGGGTATGGCGGGTACAGTTGAGGCCGTGATCGTCGTGTCGAAAACGCCAGCCAATTTTGCGCTTATCTCTGATATCATTTTCTTCGGGGGTTTCATTATGGGTGTCGAGCTAGGTGTCGAAATTGAAACGGAGACAGAAACCGGTGCCGGTACCGATGCCGTATTCGAGAGAGAAGCTGGAGCTGAAACCGGTGCGGGAGCAGAAGTCGAGACAGGCGCAGACGTTGAAATCGGAGTGGGTGGTGCGATTACAGATACCGACAGACAAACTGCAACGGGCTCGAGATCCGTCCTAGTAACGACTGTCGTTTCCGTGAGCTTAGGCATTTTAGGCTCCTTAGCAACATCTTCTCTCCTAGGAATCTCTTCATTGCTATCGACTGACGCGTCAGAAATACTACGATCTCTTGTCCTCTTAGCTCCCCTTGGCGACTTTCTGGTATCCGAAGTCGGAGTTTTTTCAACGGCACTTTTAGTATTTGCTTGTCTGGTAGCTCTCTTCTTGATAGGATCCTTGTTGACTTTGACTTGGCTCACGGAACCTTTGATGACGTCATCGATTACGTCGTCCACAGTGCTCCGTTGAACATCTTTTTCTTGAAGTCTTCTAGATTTTCGAGTGTTCGTTGTTGGCGAAACAAAAACTTCTAATTTGTCATCTTTGTTACATTTTTCAATATTTTTTGTTGCGTCTTTTGGGGTTATGCTGAGCGTAGATGTTGGTGTGGCATTACATTGCCCAGATAGTGGACTCTTTATAGTTAAAATCAAGCGAGGTCTATTTTCTGGTTTGTTTGATGCAGATTCATCACCTGAATCTTCGTGAAAATCGTAAACATCTCCGGGGATGTTATTTATGCTACTGGTTACAAAATTTTTAATTTTTTTGTCTACTTTGGCTCTTCCTCTGCCGCGTTTGGAAGTTCCGGTCCCTCTGGCCGGTTTTGAAATTTGTCGGGTTTGTACTCTATCTTGAACCTTTTCAGATTTTCTCCCTCGCAAGCTACGTCCACCTCGCTTACCTGTAACTACAGATTTTTGTATTGTTGATTCTTCAGTTGTAATAGTTTCCGTAGTAGGCTCAAGTTTAGGAATACTTTTATTTAATTCAGGTTCCTCAAAAGAAATATTTTGTATTGGTTCTATTATATTTAACTCATCTGTATCATTGCTTATAACTATCTCTTTTTCTACATTCAAATCAGAACTTTCATTACATAAAGAGTCCACTTTTTTTATAACAGATTCTATATTCACATCTTTTGCAGACCAATAATCATTTTCATCCAAATTTTGTTCTTTACTTACAGTTTTATCTAATGAAAGAGACAAACAATTAAATACTTCATTATTATCTTCAGTAGTAGGTTTCTTTATTTCTAGCGAAGTATTTAACCCACTATTATTTATATCTATGTCATCTGCAGAAATTATTTGTGACGGCGTATTACACTTTTCTATGATAACACCAGAATCATTTTCTTTTAGTGTGTGTCCAACAGTTGTATTATCAATTTTATCTTTCAAATCAATGCTACCACTACTTTTATTGTCAGTGTTATCTACTTTATCTTGAGAAAATGATGACTCTTGATTTATACTTTCCTCCGCCTTTGTGGAATCTTCCTTGTCAAAAATTTCTTTTTCGCGAATCTCTACAGTTTTTTGTCTTTCGTTACTCTGATTCATAACAGCTACAGATTTTCCAACATTTATCTCCAATTTCTTTTCAGAGTTCTTGGCTACCTTGATTTCATTCGTATTATCCTTTAATAACTCCTCAAAATCTGTTTCACATTTTGTTATATGCTCTGGTGTTATAGATTTCATGACCTCTCGATCTGTATCGATATAATCTGAAGTTTTTTCATTAATTCTGTCTTTATTATTTTGTAACAAATGACTTTTGAGAGTACT
The DNA here is from genome assembly GCA_018245675.1 of Agara michaeli. Classification (NCBI taxonomy): domain Eukaryota; kingdom Metazoa; phylum Arthropoda; class Insecta; order Lepidoptera; family Hesperiidae; genus Agara; species Agara michaeli. The sequence goes on from DWDX01002301.1 coordinate 8,879, forward strand.
AGGATTGTTTTCTGATTGTTCTTCATCATTATTTTTATTAGCTGTGACAGTTCCCTTTGATTGAGTTTTTAATAAAACAGGAGTCATTACAACATTTGAAAGAGTCGAAGTTGTAACAGCATTTGTACTAGTCGGCTCAGACTTTGTTAGCACTGTCGGCTGTCTGATCGTTGCCATAGATAGCACGGATGAGGGCACTTTACTTGCATCCAATTGTATTACACTAGTCATGGGAACCGTTGTCAATAACCGCTGCGGATTTAAGGCATGTATTACATTTGTATTCTGTCCTCTATTTATAGTATTTGGTTGTTGTAGGCTACATACAATAGGTTTAGAATAGTTTTGAATGATTATCGGTGCAGATCCAAAAGAAGCATGGTTTTCTGATTTTTGTATGGGGCTCTCTCTTTTATCACTTTTAGGACTTTTATTATTAATTAGTAATTTGTTAGAAACATTTAAAGGAGAATTAATTTTTTCCACATGTACAGCATTTTGCATGGAAATTAGGCGATTTTGTGCTAAGACTGTAGGATTCGTGCCAGGCTGCAATCTAGTCGGAGACAAAATTATTTTAGCATTATCATTACAATTATCTGTAATTATCCGTGAATCCATTTTTCTACATTCTCCTGTTTTATTCTGTGCTTTTTGTTGCTGAATCATAGCAGAATTAGTGACCACCGATTTACTCTGCTGGATTAAGTTGTTGGTAGCGAACTGTTTCGAAATCGGTGCAAGAACGGGGGTGACCGGTAGTCGGTTAAAATGTAAGGGAGATCCTTGCGTTTGAACCAAAACGGAGTTCGGTCTGCTGGGTGAAACCATGGCTCTCGCGCCATGCGGAACTTGCAAAGGGCTGAGCGGTGGTTGTTGCATACGTACGACCGTCACCTGGCCCGGGGAGCGCTGCTGTATCGCGTTCGGCGATGCCATCCCGGCATGATTTAAATTTTGCGACGGCGTATTCAATACGGTCATATTTGCAAGTCGTGGCGAAGTCACGGCTTCGGCTTGAGGACTAGCTTTCGGACTCAGTAATTTAGCTTCATTCGTCATTCTAGGAGATGTAACGATTCCGTGGGGTTTTTGGTATAGAATATTTTGATCGGGTATTTTTATGTTAGGAGGTTGTATATTAGACACTGGAGGACGAATAATCTGATTGATTACTTGATATGGTGCATTGACACGATTGGCATTTATAATAGGCCTCAAAGTATTATTAACTTGCACATTTTGATTTTGAGACGTTTTTATTTGAACTATATTAGCGGTTATATGCTTGGGTTTATTTTCATTTGAATCTTTGTTGCTTATTGAATTTGATGGTATACTTATTACTTGAGATTCAACTAGTTTAGAGTTTGATAATGTCCATGATGTGATAACAGGTGTTCCTGTAGATGTTGTAATTGCAGCTATATGATGAATAGAGTCCCGTTTAATTAAAGGAATTTTAATCTCTTTTTCATTTAACTTAATGTTGGTCTCATTTTCAGGATTTAAGGAATGAACTAGTGTTGACTTTGGCTTTGAAAGGCTAACATTCGTTACTTCATTACTCTTGGATATGTTTGACTTTGAACTATTATTCAGAGCCTGATTTGTTGCTATAATATTAATGGGTAATCTTTCTATTGCATCTTGAGACGTTTCTTCTGCTTCCTCGGGATCAGTATCAATTAATAAAAGATCGTTATCTGAAACTGGTGTATCTGGTTTCATTTCCATTTCACTTGCATTTAAATTTTGAACTGCTTGTCTCATCTCTTCAGCGTCTTCTTCCAGGATATTTTCATTCTCTATAGTTGTGCTTTCAATTTCAATTTGAACGGAAGGATTGTTTTCGACTTCTTCGTAGCAATTGCTAAATGTATCAACCTTCCCACCGAAACTTTCTCCTAAAAGTGCAGCAACAGCATCTTCGGTCTCTTCTTGTGAAATAATTGCTCTGGGTTTTTCTTCCAATTTCTTATCAAGTTTGCATGTAAGCGTATCACCTTTATCGGAATGCTTCTCAGAATCGTCATCCAAATTGGATATACTCCGAACAGCATTTTCATTACTGTCTTCACTACTCACGTCTATTTCTATACTGGGTATCGGTATTAACTCGGTATTTGTTGATTCAGTATTTTTAATTGGTAAAGGATCTTTGGGAAGTGGTACATCACATATATTTTGAACAATGTTTTCAAAAGGAGGTGGCATTGGGATATCATGAACTTCAATACACTTCGTTTCCTCATAATCGCTGTTAGTTTTGTCATCTATAATCATAATATCCGGGGTATCGCTCTCATTCATATTATCATTATTAGCATTTAATTGTACAAGTGAAGGACTTTCCGTTAATCGAGGTAGACTGGGTGACTGCAAAAGTGAGTCACAGTTTATACCGGTATGATCTTTTATTTGTTCATCATTTGGCAGAGGTATGTCCAATAACATAGTATTTGTCACTATTTGAACATCCCTTCCGCAATCATAAGTGTCGAATCTATCTATAATGTCATCTTGGTCATTGTGATAAAAGTGCTGATATTCTTTACGACTTTGACGGTCTTCTTTATTTCTCTTTTTCTTCTTTTTTCTTTCTTTGTCTCTGCTTTCCCTTTTTAGTCTCTCGACGTGTTTGTCTATAATCTTACTTGTATCTGTTTTAATATTATCTGCGTATTGTTCATCACCATGATTTGATTTTGAAAGGTTGTCGATAATCGTTTCTACTCTTATGCGAGTCTCATCACTAATAGGCGTGTCAGCGAATAATCGAGCTTCAATTGCTTTACTAACAGCATCAACATCTAAACTATTATCGTCATCCCGAGCAAAATATCGTTTTTCTTTTCGCTTCCGCTCTTTTCTTCGTCTGAAATCATCTTTATGTTTAAGGTCTTCAGTATTATGGGTTATTTTCTCATTTGTTGTACTCAGCATTTGTTCATAATTATGAGATACAAAATCTAGTTTACTGTTTTGTAATGTACTACTGTCTTTATCTGATTCGTCAGATAGAGGACCAAATATATCTTCCATTTTCCCATCTTTCTTAAGGTTATTTGTTTGATTCTCCGATCCACCATCACCAGAGTGGCTAGGAGATTTTTTATCCTTTTTAAGTTTATTGCCCTTTTCTTCGCGACCATCATCTGCTTCAATACTCTCACGAATTTTGTCTTTGCGTTTTTCCTTTTTATTACTGTGTCTTCTACTTTTATCTACATATTTAAGTTTGATTTCTTCTTCTATGGCATCATTACTATTATCAATTTTAAAATCTTCATCAGAGTACGAAAATTTATGCTTTTTCTGTTTCTTTTTATGCTTTTTACGTTGTTCGTTAGAATTTCTATTTGATGAAATGGATTCTGTTTCAGATGAAATTTCATTTTTAATTATAGAAACCTTATACTCAATATCCGTTTCTAAATTAGACTTTACTTTGCAGTCATCACTATCACTTTTTCCAAATAAATTTAATAATGACGTTCTTTTTATTTTATCATCACAAGAGTCTTTAAGGATACCGTCACTATCTTTACTTTTAGATAAATTTGATTCAGAGTCTGATAAAATTTCTCTTTTAATCCGATTGATAAATACAGGACTTTTACTAGAATGTCGTTTAGATGCTTCTTCATCTGAAGTGTCAGACATTATTCGAGATCTTGAATTTTTTCGTGATAATTTATTTCTAGAGTCTTCTTCATTACTTGGCGCACTGTAATAGTCATTACATTTTTGATGATCATACTCGATGTTTAACATATGCGACTTCTCTCGTTTTTTGCTGCCAACAACTTGGTCGTCTTCCGAAGAACTATCCATGGAAGTCTTGTGTGACTTACGCCTCTCATGTTCCGAATCACTGTCTTCATCCCAACTAGATCGTTTCTTCTCCTCACGCTTGGCTCTACTTTGTTTTAATTGACTGAATTTGGCTTTAATTTTTTCTTGGCGTTTTTCTTCCTCTTGTTTTTGCATATTTTTACACGAACGAGCTTTGACTTTATCGTACATAGATATATATGTAGGTCCTTCATCGACAATGTCAAAAATTGAGTGTTTCTTTGGTTCATCAGAATCAGATGTATCAGAGCTTTGAGTTTGCTTACGGTTCTTACGCTTGCTGTTATCTACCTTCTCATCTTTACTTTTTCTATCCGTTGACATGCGCTTTTCACGGACCAAGTCCTTTTTCTTTTCTTCAGTTTTATGTTTTTTGTCATCTTTTATTTTATTTATAATTTCGGCTTGCTGAAGCGCATCCTGTTGCATCTGTAGTTCTTGAATCTGTTGCAACTGTTGTATACGTTTCTTCTCTTTCATTTCTTTCCTCATAGCTTTTTGCTTTTCATCTTCTTCACTAGACCGTAGTTCTAAGGTGGCCAGAAAATCCAAATCATTTTGTAATACTTCACTCGGAATACCTTGACTTGTTTCCACATTATCTTCTTTAGGACTTCTCTTCGAATTCCTTATCTTGTCTAAAACAGTAGTTTCCTTACCCTCGGGCTCTTTAAGTTGCAGAAATAGGTCATCCGGAGGTTTAACTTGATTCTTTTTATCGTCCTTAGTTTTGCTTTCGATTATTTTAGCGAAGTGACCCTTGTTAAATTTTGTAGTTTTATGTCTCTCTGTGCTTCGAGAGTCTTTTGAATCCCGTCGTTCCGGATATTTAACATCATTTTTACTCTTTTTAGTATCGTCGTTTAAACAATCGAGACTATCTTGAGACGACATTCTCCTTTTATGTCCAATATTAGATGGTAAGCTAGAACATGAATTTAGGCGCTCTTTTCTTTTACTATCTAGACCCGACGAATCAAAAGAATAGTGGCGTTGTTTTTCTACATTTTCAGCCTTTTGCTTTTGCTGCAATGAAGAACTTTCGTTATTACTTTCACTTTTATTTTTAACATGGAGGTCTGAATCCTTTTCTTCTTTAGGTTCAATTTTGTTCTTACATTTTGGATCTAATTTTACTGTTTCTACAATCTTAGTCATAGCATCTTTGTCAAGTTCTTGTCTATTATGGATTTCATTACATAACTTTACCTTTGCTCGTGTTTCGTCCCTGACATCATTACTATCGGAATCTCGTAATTTACTGGAATCGTGGGAAGTTCTTGATGCTGCAGAATCAGTGGAATCTTTTCGACAGAGGTCTCTCGGAGAATCGTCTTTAGAAGTTTTACGACTTTTAATTGGGTCAGAGTCTTTTTTATTGTCACGTTTCAAATCGCTTTCCTTTTTCAGTCGTTCATGTTTATGTTTATCTTCTTTTTTCGTCTTATTTAACGACTCTAAATCAGAACTATGTTTCGGCCTATCTTTTTCATGTCTTTCTTTTCTGTGATTTTCATGACGCAGCGATTTATCATCCACGTGTTTTATCTTGTCCGTGTGAGATTTGTGGGAATATGTTTCGTCCTTTGACTTCTTTTCCTTATCGTTTTTCTCTATTTTAATATTTTTTGAATTTTTAACCTTTTCTCTGTCATTCTCGTGTTTTTCTTTTTCAATCCTCTCTTTATTTTGTCTCAGTTTTTCACGTTCACTTTTTGGGCTATCATCATATTTCCTTTCAGTTTCAATGACTTTTTTATCTGTGTGAAAAAAGATATTATTGGCAAGTTTTAACTTATCGTGGGATTTATCTATTTCAATATTCTCCTCTTCTACTTTATCTTTTTGAAATGACTCTACATGAATATGGTTTTGCCTTTCTCTTTCATTCTTTTCACAATTTTTCACTTCACGACAGAGGGTTTCTGGCGTATTAATAATGAGATCCATATTGTTAACTGAAGACAAATGTTTTGATGCATTAATATGAAAAGAAAGAATTTCTTGATCAATATGATTCTGAATTATATTCTCCTGGAGTCTTTCAATTTCAATTTTTGTTTTAATATTAATTTCTTCAGCCTTGCTTTCATTGCTAGTCTTAGATTTAACACCATCTTTGGAAGTTAATTCTATTTTGGTATTAAACTCACACTTAATAAAACCAGAATCTTTTGATACAGACTTTTCGGATTGAACCAATCGATCTTGTTTATTGTTTTGAACCCAAGATGTTCTGATTTTATCCCCGGAATTAATATCTACATCTGATTTAGGTGGTATATTACCATTATCCGGCGATACACAGTTCTCAAGACCATCATTACTTGTTTTATTTAATACTTCTGTGGTGGGCAGTTTACTTCCTACACTTAAACCTTCTGTGTTCTGAGATGTGTCCAAGGACTCTGGGCGAGTGTTCGTATTACTATTTAAGTTGTCACGTAAAGCTTCCAAAATGTCGTCAGGGTCGACACAGTTGAAACTTCTCTCATCTTCTTTCAAATAGCACGACTCACGTCGCCGTCTTCCGATTAACTTTCTAGTAGCTTCTCTATCAATGTCTGATCGGTCCCTTTCTAATTGTTGAATAGGCTTTGATTCACTGTCTGTTTGAAGTTTGTCCACTGACGGCGTCCTCGGACGGGCTCTAGGTTCTATTCTGTAGTCTGCCTCATTTACCTTGAGTAGTCTGTCCGGCTGCGGAAGGCGTTCTGGTCGATCGGTGCGAGCTAAGCGCGGGTCCACGGGACGGTCGGACCGTTCAAAACGATCAGAACGTTCGGGACGTTCCGAACGCTCGGGGCGCTCAGATTCTGTATCGGGCTCCGGAGTTGCGTGCGTT
>DWDX01002302.1:0-15580 GCA_018245675.1 Agara michaeli
GTTGCAGATGTCCATGGGCGGGAGTCGTCACTCGTGACTGCTGCCAGCTCGTTCGCTACTCTCATACAATAAAAAAATAAAAAAATTAAAAAAAAAAATTAACAACAATTGGTTCAGTGTCATCTTCAATTATTTGATATTTTTTTAGTATGCAATAACATTTTTATGAATGTATAATAATATCTAGGGACAATTCCACAAACAGCTATCCGATTCCAAATTAGGCAATTCAATGCCTGTGTTATGGTATCCGGACAGCTGATAAACATACATAGATACATACGATATATTACTTATATAGATATTTTTATTACGACCATAACACAGAACAGACAAATGTGCTCATGACACAAATGTTTGTCCCGGGTGGGAATCGAACCCACGACCTACGGTTGTGCAGTCAGGGTCTCTAACCACTCAACCACGAGGCCTGTCTAGGTACATATGTACAGAAGCTTTCGCGAACGTCATATAGTTGCAGATTGTAAGCGGTCTGTAAAGTTAGCAATGCCAGGTAAAAATATCGTAATATCAACAATATTAATTCCCTGCAGTCACTAGGTATTTTAATATCAATACTGTAAGGATATTATATTAACACTGATGAAAATTAACCAAAACTGAAGTTGTTGCCTTCATTTTGCCAAACCATAATCAACCATCACATTTTAAATAAAATTAGGATTAGTATTTTTAGAGGATATTTTCTATTGGTGAGATTCTTAGTAAATGTAACTCTCGCATTCCTGATTTTATGTTCTTTCAGAAATGCTTTAACGAGAACATTATATTTCAATCGGTTGACACTAAAATATTTTTTCATCCTTCTTGTTTAATGTATGCCTGTTAACAGTTTATCTATGTTAAAACTATAACAGTTTGGGATACTTAAGGATCAAGGTGAAAGTATTGGTACAATAGTGGGTGTTATTATACTTGTTATTATTATTTTTAATCTATATAGTATTCATGAAGGTTAAAGTTTACACCGCGGAATACTAATAATAATCAGTAACAAGAGACCAAAAATTATAATAAAAATGCATAATTTCTTGAAGCGTGGTGTTTTTATTGAAATCAATTTTAATTCAAAAAACAGCAATGTATCTGACAGTCTGCGTATCAGTATTTTAATGGTGCTGCAAAAACCAGTCACGATCAGGTGAACCAATGATTTGTTAGACATTTAGGATATAGGTAGCCCGTTAATGCAATAGAGTTTATCTCTATAAGTAATTACTGTTCTTGTATATTTTCATGTAACTAACTACATTTTAAGATTTTTCGCGTTCACAGACATTTTTCCCGGCACTAGCGCAGTAAATAGACGCTACGAAATATTTTTATAATGCAATGTGATCTTGTTGTTTTTGCTAAGTTAATGTCTAATTTATTTTATAACTTAACACCACCGCGTTTATTTTATGCTAGAACGTCATATTGTAAAGCGCCTTCAAGGTTCAGGAGTACGACGTCACGATGTTATTGGAGCGTATCTCCCCTTGCGTCATACACGAAGGACACGTGCCATATGTTTGCAATTACCTTACTTTGGTTACGTCCCAAAACATCGGATACATGATTGTACGTTATGAATTCTAGTTCTCGTAATCATCATTATGACGGTGACAGTCCTAGTAATAAAGTTCACCGACAATGAATCATATTATTTCCCCGATAAAGTTTACACTAGGCAATTGTGACGTTCCGTGGTATATGCCATCTGAATTATTAACGCATATAATTTCGATATTAGCCTTGTCAATAAAAGATATGAATTAATATTATTTGTACAGGAAGTTCTATTTTTATGTTCATAAATTACTCGAAGAACTATCATTCCTATGAAAACGACAAGCTTTCATTTGGTTTTGCTATCATTGAGTTACTGAATAATGACAGCTTGCCTATGCTTAAAAGTTGGTCTGCTCATTTATAACAATGGTCGGAACACCAATGCTCAAGAAGTAAATAATGTAAAATCGTAATACAATGCATTCTATGTACATTTGGAACTCCTCAATTTATGTATCTATAATATAATAATACCACAAATATCAATAAAGGTAGTCCACTTTAATTACCTACTTATTTCTAAATTAGCGATAGACAAGAACAGTCCCACAGTTACTATTATCCTTCTATGTAGGTACAAAATGGTTAGCCGGGATATTTTTGCAATGACTTGATGTTTAATTAGTGGAAATCAGTGAGGGGCTTATACTTTTTTGCGATGTCATAATGACTGCAGCTTGTGGTGGGACATTCTGGGAATTATGTTATATAATAAGAAGGTAAAATTATTTAATATCCCGGTCTACATGTGACTAATTAAAAAATAACTAATAATACCTACTCTTAAGATCGTAATGTTTTAGTAACCCGAAAAATTCTATAAGCAACATTCTGTCGGTGTCATTTTATTACATAGGTAATTTCTCGGTCTATATTCTAGTAGATAAAGTTTCAATAACTGTAATAAAGTTTTTATTTAATAGATCGATATACGAAGCATTGCTAGCGAAACAATTTCTCAGCGGCACGACGCACGTTCAGCTAGTAGGTGCGATCTATGCAGTTTATGCTTGGTAAAAAACAGAGGAGCAATGAAAACTCGACGCGAGCAGTGTGCGGGTGGGCCGCGGCGCGGGCGCGGTGCCGGCGACGTCACGCGAAATCCGGGGTCTCTATAAAAGCAATCGCGACCCTTCCAACTACACCATTCGCAAGCTAGCAGTAGACGTCGGTCCACTCACGTCGATCGCTTCTCGCGCTCTATTCTATAATATCGCTCACTTGTGATCGTGCCTTCGTCGCACATACTCGTACGCCATGACTGTTACCAGCAAGATGAACAGCGTTTCGCGCCAGTCCGTATTGAGCCGCCTAGGTCCTGGTGGACTACTTTATGCCGCAAACAAAATTATTGCGGTACGTCATCACAAAGTGATCAGTGTTCTAATCCTTGCAAGGAAGTGTTACTGTGTTTTGTTATACGATACAGGTGTTTCAACGGTTATTTTCATTGTTCTCAGGTTGCTTCCGGAAAAGATGAGGAGCGTTGGCGCGGCAAAGATGAAGGGGCTCTTTTCAAGCGCTGGAGACGTACCACATCTGTAGAGCCTGTTTCCGCCGCCGCGCCCGCTCCTACAGCACCTCCGTCGCAACCATCGGATTTACTCAAGTTTCTAGCTATTGTAAGTATTTTATAATTACATTTTAGGATCCATTACAAACTAGTAAACTACAATAAATAAGTGAACTAAATACAAACCTGTAGATATTAATAGTAAATTACTAAACTAAATGTTCCATATAGTATCCTTATTCATTTATTAATTTTGTATAAAATTATTAGACAAATTTTAATCATTTATTATCTGATTTGCGTATATAATTCTGAAGTGGTAGTGTAGTAGATAGAACTTATGTAGTACTTGCATCCATACTGGGTGGTTCTCTGTCGTAAGCTAGTTTTAAAAATATCGCTTATTTTATTCTTCTTTTAGATAACATGTAATGATCAATCTAATTTCATCTATACTTTTGTTACAGACCGCGGTAGAACTTTCGGTGCCAATTACCGGCTCCTTGTTGAAAACACGATCGTCGGAATGGTTCCAGCTGTCAGGCCACCCGGGCTCGTTGGCCCCTGCTGGCCCGGGCACCGTGTGGAAGCGTCGTTCCGACGGCGATCATCCCTCTCACAACCCTGAACGGGATGCTTATGAAGCACTTGCCGCTTGTCCACAAATGCGCAATGCTATCCCACGTTACTATCGGGAACTGGAGTATGCTGGAGAACACTTTATTGAACTCCAAGATTTACTACACGGATTTCGCGATCCTCACGTTATGGATATTAAGATGGGTACTCGCACCTTTCTCGAAGAAGAAGTCAGCAACGCTCGTGCTCGCTCAGACCTTTATGAGAAAATGGTGCGGCTGGACCCCAACGCCCCCACCGAAGCGGAACACGCAGCGCGTGCAGTAACTAAGTTGCGTTACATGCAGTTTCGCGAGCAACAATCATCGTCTGCAGAACAGGGATTCCGTATTGAAGCGGTGAAACTGCCAGGACGGCCACCTCTTACCGATCTTCAGAAAGTACGAGAACCACGGCAACTAGCAGCCACGATAGCCAGATTTCTGGGCCAAGACGAACGTGCTCGTCGCGCCATTGCAGCTCGCCTCCGTGAAATCAGGAGCCATTTCGAGAAATCTGAATTTTTCCGCACCCACGAAATTGTCGGTAGCAGTATATTTATTATCTACGACGACGAACGCGTTGGAGCATGGTTAATCGATTTCGCTAAAACGCGACAACTGCCTGAAGGTATGCAAGTCACCCATCGCAAGCCATGGGAACAAGGAAATCACGAAGAAGGTTTTCTGTACGGGTTGGATAGACTGATTGAAATGATAGAAACTGCAAAATTGTCAGAAGCGACAGAGACTGATGTGTCGCGTTGAACAGTCAGGGACGAGACTCCCTGGACTCGCCCCGCGGTTATAGAACCGCTTGCTTGGCCTGCGCCCCTTTGTGCCACTCTCCTTGCGCCCGAACAAAGCCATGGAGATGTACAGTAAAACGCTTGTGTTTGTGCATATGAAAGACGCGATCTATATGTCGCCCAGTAATTGCATCTAGTCCTTAATTGTAATTAAATATAGTGTCATGATTTCTATTATGGTGTTTTATTTTTGTGCCCTTAACATTAGGAGAAAAGCAACTATTTACATAGCATATAGTAGGTAGTGTCTACTACACTGTATGCAACTATACAAATACGTAAGAACTGTTGATTACATAGACGTTATATGGATTTAGATAGGTTACATATACCCCTCAAATTTTACTGTTTATGAATAATAAGTATGTTAAATTCACTTTTATCTACTGTGGGCTGTAGCTAATGTAATGCTCTTACTTACTACTACTAACGAAGTAAATTAGTTTATTAAGTGAACCACAGCTATTTATTGCATCAATTAACCAGTCCTACAAGGGCCTTATAAAATATTTATACAAGTACTTTACAGAAATATGATTGTTCGGCTATATGGTGCCCAATCTACAGAACACCTAATTATATATAAGAGGGCCATGCGCTAATTATGCGGTGATATTTATTTTTAATATTCCTAGTTTGTCAGATATTATAATAGGCCACTGCACACTTGATATTTGGTATGTCACCTCTCTCATGATTGCATCAAAGCAGCTACAACACAATTATATCATATCATTCATAGAAACGCCTGTCTTTATATATTAGCTCTAGTAATACTTTGAAATGATGAAACCTAGCAAAATAATCTATAAAATCATGTAATCATCTGGACAGTCATATATGGACATTATCTCAATATTATAGCGTTTCATATCTAACTTAGGTTTACAAGTAATTACTTAAACGACAAGCAGCAGAGAAAGGTAGATGCAATTAAAAAATGCTAAGTATGATAACCAAGTTTATTTATAAGCTTGTTTTTTAATCTAAAATTAACTTCCAAAGAAATACGACAGAAAACATAAAATTAAAATGTCACGATTGTTATTCCAGTACAAAATAATACAATACAATATGTTAAGACTAACTTTCTCGATCTAGAATCCACTTAAAATGTTAAAAGTTACTGGCTAACTTTAATTAAAATCAAAAATAATAAAATATCATATAAATTTAGTGACTGTTTATGTAAAATTATAACAGGATTTATTAGGAGTCACGAAAATTATAAAATATTGTGTGTATTGTTCTAAGCTCCTTTTTTCATTCAGATTCATTTTCTTCATATCCAAATAATTAAATGTGAAATTAACAAATCGGGTTACATTTTTGTGATAATTGTCATAGGCAGTCATGAAAGCAGTCACTCACTGAGTAAGAATAATTAAAGTCATTACAACATAGTAGTACACTATCAATCCAAACCAGCTTCTTCCACTGGTAATTACAAACAATTTTATTAATGCAGCTGGCACTATCATTATAATACAAGATCATGTAAATTTAACATAATGATATCCAAAGATGACCATAAACATGATGTGACATGGATTATAACATTCAATTATATTTATTTAAGTCAACACCTAGATATAACTAATATATGGCGTAAGTGGTGGTTTAGTTAAAAGATCTGATCATAAAAATACTTATGCATAATATAACAAAACTACCAGAGTTATGAGTCGACCATAGTAATATTTTTCTTAGCCTTATTTGATTTGCAACTGTTTACCTTTGTTGCAAATCTTAGGGAATTAAGAGTCTCATTGAAACATTCATCGAATTGGTTGATATTGACCAACATAAGCGTTTTTGAATTGCCACCGAGGCTGGGCATCAAGAGATGAGTCAGTTTAGAATTTCTATATGGGATATGGGACTGGTTTGTTTGTAAAGACAAAATCACCTTAGACAACTCTGACAAGGATCTATTGATGTGTTTAGTTTCATCCATTCTCTGAGTCGTTTTCCCACTCTCTGAACCAGCCAAGTCTACCAAATTCAAATTACTTGTAAATTTCTCTTTCCGTTTTTCATTAATCGCCGATATTTTGATTTGGGCAACAGAATGAGATCTCGAGCTACGTTCATTGTTCAATGTAGCTGCTGTTTGTCTGTTACGTTGAGCAAATAACAAGAATCTGATGAATTCATGAGAGTTCTTAACTTCCTCTTCTTTTAATTTAGACACATATAAATCTGTGCCCTTCGAGTCAACCATCTTAATATCATGGCTTTTCTGGTCCTTACTTGCATCGAGCAGGTCATATATAACTTCATTATATATTTCAAGGAAGGATGCTTTGATAGTCAACGCCCACCCCATTCTCTTCAAATCCTCCATACAAGTAAATATCATATTTATAGATCGAGGTATTATACCATATTTTTCAACTCCACAGCCGCCCTCCATAGTGTATGTCTTCCCAGAACCAGTCTGGCCATAAGCAAAAATACAAACATTATAACCATCTAAAGCTGACTGAACCATGGGAGAAACCTCTGCAAAGACATCCTCCTGAGATGAATGTGGAGTAAAAATGCCATCAAATGTAAATGAATGTAATGATTTGCCTCTTCTAGCCGAGTTTAATAACTCTATCTTTTCAACCTCTATTGAACAAGCATCCAGAACATTAAGGTTATACATGGGTTTAGATATTTCTGCATCTAAAGGAGGTCGTACTCTGCAGTAAACACGGATGTTTCCTTTCAAATCCTGGACGGTATTTCTCAAAATTCTCTGTTCTTTGTACATTGCAGCTAAAATATTTTGTAACGCCTCCGTGTCAGTATTATATTTAGTAATGGTATCCTGTGCTTCCTTATGGTCAAATTGTAATTTGTCATATTCAATTGATCGTTTTTTAAGGTGATCTGTCAATACTCTTAATGCTTCGGCCTCTTCTTTGAGACTTCTGTAGGACCTTGATAATTCATTATGTTCTTCATGCAATTTATCTAATTGTACAGATTTTAATTTCAAGCTGTTAGTAACATCCTCCAATAATCTACTTTTGTTTTGCAAATCTTCATTTTCAAGTTTCATTATCTCTAACTCTCGTTTAATAATCTCCAATTCGGTTGATTTAGCTTTCTGATCTTTTAAAATATTGAGTAACTTTTCTTTTAAGATATTTTGCTCATTAATGCTGCTTTCCATTGTTTCCTTATTTTTTTCATTTTCTTCATAGATTTCCAGATATTTATCTTTGAGATCATTTAATTCACATTTAATAGTTTTATGTTTTTCTAACAAATCATTGAATCTTGCCTTATAATCATATGGTGGGATTTTGGGAGCTACTGTAGCAGGTTTTCTCTCATGTTTGGTAACTTTGGAAGGCACATTGACAGAAGTAGGAGCTGTAGCTGACCTCTTGAGTCGCGGTGCAGGTGCTATGGTAGTGACATCCTTACGCAGAGGCTTAGTATGATTCAAGAGAAGATTCTTCTTTTCAGCGTCGCTGAGTCCGTGGCCAATAGTTCTTGTTATGGTTCGTGTATTTGATAACACAGGCCTGTTTTCTTTAGTTGCATTGGAGGGCAGTTTAGGAATGCGCGACATCTGGAAAATCATGAAATAAAAGATTTATTATCTCTTCATAAAAAGTAACATAATACTATTTCTAAGCGGTATTTTTTTCTAGACAATTATCACTTTACATAGCATTTAACGCACACAAATCAGAGATATAATTAAGTTATTACATCAATAAAGACTGGTTCTAACAACAAAATTACTAGATACATTATTTTTGTTAACGTTGTTATATGAATTATGTCAAGTACTTTGTATATAAAATGGTTTAAATGAGCAAGTTATAGGTATTTCAATGACTACGAACCGTTATATTTGTAAATACTGCATCAAATTATAACACGTTTACGATACACAATTTCCACTTTTAATTGTCAACTCTCTACAACCTGTAAAACGAACTTGCAATTCAAAATTCGAATAGTTGTTACCGGCTATGAACGTACGCTTGGCTTAAGCCAACAGGTTGCCCTATTGAAAAATATATGACAAAGTTTTTTCTAGCAACACAAATATTTGAGAAAAAATAATTTATTATTATGTGCTATTTTGTAAATTTTATGGTTACATATAAGGTGTTATTAATTTATTATTATCCACTTGAACGTATTTTCTAAAACAGATGATAACATATATTTAATGGGTGTTATTCGAAAAACAATTGAGCATTACTAAAAGCGTCATCTAGCAGGTATTTTTGAAAACTTCACATATGTGGAAAATAAATTACATTAGACATATAAGTACAAATAAATGGTGATTTCCAGAGCTCATATATATACATTACATTTGAACTTTGGAGTAGTTATTCTAAATCCCGGAATGTAATCTCCATTTATAACAAACCTTCGCAAGGCCAATCTGTGTTTCTATTCGGGAGTAATATCATTTTAGTACAAATAAATAGTAATTTAGGATTTATCAGAAGTAAGAAATCATTGTATGGTGTTATTAACTGTTGTGGACTCTTCTGTCTTTTGAAATAGGTTGCTTTAAGGTTTTGAGAGAAAATGACATTTTGTTAGAAAATATTTATTCAAATACTATAAAATAAATGCAGAGTGCATAAGTTTTTTGCACATATCTGGAACCAACATAATAGGGCGTATCACCGGTCATTCTATAACGTGCATCGGCTATTCATATTAATAGCATTGAAGATGGTAACAATTGTGTTGTTTTGTTTAATGATTTATATTTTCAACTAAGAAGTCTAATTCAAAATAGCACATATTTTTATCTCTAGAGTCGGATAATCTATACACAGATACACATAACACATAATGCGCCATATGTATATTTGAATAGGCAACACCAAGGAAAAAATGTCAAATTGCCATTTTCTGGCTTAAGTGTTTCATGTGTGGTGTGGCTCTGATCTAGAATACTGTGTTGTTTTTACGGTGTATTTGGTTATTAGAGCATAGGATCATTCTATCTTAAGTATTAGGAACGTTCATAGGTACTATAGTATATAACAAATATTTAGTGCTGAATACAATAGTATTGTTAAACCTGTTTATCACTCATTGACGGATGTCCTTGTGCTTTTTGCAAGAACCAGAGTGGCGGTAAATTTAATTTTTGATACAATAAAATTGTAATATGTGAATTATTTTACAATGGGCAGTTCCGAAGAAAATGTACTTGCTTGTGATAATAAAAGTGAAATAGCCAACAATGAAAACGAAACCGGTGATATTTCGGAAAATGAAGCAATCGATTCATTAGATCAATCTTTAAATATAAGCATTAACGCAGACCCGCCTGGCGGTGATGCTAATACTAAGGAAGGAGATCCAGCCAGTTTGTGTGTTAAGAAAACGAAAAAAAAGTCTCGCCACGGTAAGAAAAATCATGTGCCTGCTAAAGATAGTGCCGAAAGGGCCGCGGTCAGGAGGGTCCACCAGGGTACGAAATTTAAACAGAGCAGGAAACGTGCACAAAGTTTTCCTTCTATATCGAAATTTTTTCTTCCTTACAAACGACCCCGTAAAGAAGTTTTTATTCCGCCTACGAAATTCCTCCTTGGCGGCAATATATCGGATCCTTTAAATCTAAATAGCTTACAGGATGAGGATATAAATCGGGCTATGAACGCAGTGACACCTGAGTCATCGCCACTGCCAACACCACCCAGACACAAGGCAAAAATTGATGTAATCATTCCACCAAATATCAGAGATCCGTTAAATCTAATGGATCCACTTGATAATGAGGAATATGAGAAGAGGCTGGAGATGCAGCAGAGAAAGCCTCGCAAGAAGCCTAGGTTAAGGCGTCGCACAACTGAAAATGTTACGCCTGCAATAGAGGTAACAGTTCCACCAGAAGAAGGTATTAAAGAGCCTACACCACCGGAGCCTTCAACATCGAAATCACGTAAGAGATCATGCAGTGAAAGTGAGAATAGCACTCAGAAACAGAAGGATAATAAAAAATTAAGGCGAATGGACTCTTTAGACAAGATAGTGAGCCCGGTAGTGCCCCAACCTGGTGCATGGATGAGAGCGCGCCCGCAGCCTCGCACAGTGGCTCCGGATCGGCCTGCTTCTCCTCATCGTACCAAGCTAAAGAGCTTATCTGAAGGTGAACAAAAGTTACCAACATTTCATGCCAAAAATTCAAAGTACCAATTTGGCAACTATGACAGGTATGTAAATTGATGTAAAAATGCAAACCTTGGTTGTTATACTGAATGTAATGACAATAAAAGTAACAGGACTTCATAGTGTGCGAGCTTCATGTTAATAAAAACAGCTGTTAGATGACTTAAAATATTTTGCATTTATCATGTGGATATGAATTCTTGCATTAGTATTGAAAATGTGCATAACACCCTATATGAACCTTATTCTGACCTTTTAACTCAACATTTCTTATATCCCTTGACGTGTAAGACATTTTTGAGAGATTCCGCTAAGAGTCATACTAAGAATCATAAGTATTGGATCAGTTGAGCTTTGTAAGGAATACGGTATTGGATTAGTGAGATAATTTTTTGTACTAATGAATTTTTAGCTTGTGGTGGGTGGTATATCAGTAGGATATCTTGGTTCCACATTTGGGTGTCACGTATAATTTGTATCCCAAACATAGTGAAGAATTTATGATAATCTTGTCTATGATTAAAATATATCTTTGTGGCCTTATATTCTCCTCTATCTCATTTATGTGGCCAAAAATGATTATATTATATTATTGTTGCCAAAAAAACATACTCTTGTCATTAAGTTTAGCTTTGATGAATACTTGTTCTTGCGAGAATATCTATGTTAATTTTTTTATTATGTATTGTTATAATGAAATATTGCATAATAGATAAATATAATTTGTTTTATGACCTATTATTTATATGATACAAAAATTTTATACTCAAATGTTGGAAAAGTGAATGCTCGTTTGTTGGCTCGATTCTCACCCAGGTAAAATATTTGTGTGTTGAGAACAGGTATTTATTCAGTATCTGGGTGTAAAATTATCTATACAGATGCATTAAGAATTCTAAATTTGGGATTCACTAACTGTCTGGTTCTCATTCTGTAGACACAGGCTCTACCTAATCTCATACCTGTTAGCGGTGTCAAGTGATTCAAAATAATATTATTGTTATTATTTTATTGATATGATAGAGTTTCTTAAACTGTTGTTACACTGCTAGCATATTGTCTTAAGATATGCGTTAAATATTTGAAAAGTAACTTTCTAAACTTAATGTGTTTATATTAACTAGCCAAGTTGTATAACAATTTCCTGCTATTTTGACTAATATTTATTGTTAGATATATTAAATGAAATTTGTGTCATTTCAGATACTACGGTTACCGTAACTTGAATGCTATGATGGACATTCGCCTGCAGGTGTTTGAGATGCATCGGCATCTCTTTCAGAACAAGGATGTGTTGGACATTGGTTGTAATGTTGGCCACATTTCAATTGCAGTGGCCCGTACTCTCGGTGCTAAATCTGTAGTTGGCATAGATATTGATTCAGTGCTTATCGGTAAGAACCTATTAGTTATTGCTAATTATGTTGTAAGATGTAGAAATGTAAGTATGATTTTCAACAGGTCTCGTAACATCACGCCTGTAATCCCCTAAGGGGTAGGCAGAGGAGTGTAGTACACCCCCACATTCAACAGGTCTCATATCTGAATATTGTATTTAGTTATCTATTCTGCTTTTTCTATGGTTGATTTTATGTATACTTTATTTGTGTGTTCATGCACACATCCATGTCATCAATCATATATGGATTCTAAGGCTGTGTATCAGCATAAAACTACAGTAAATTATGCCTCTTCATAAAAAATATTTGTGGAAAGCTTAGCTTAGAAATTTGTTTTATGTCATATGAAATGATATTTTAAACAATTTCTATTTCAGGGCGAGCTAGAAAAAATCTCAAATCATTTGTGCCTGTACCATCGGAAATTCCAAAGACAGATGATGAAAAGAAGTTGGAGCTAGGTGAAGATAAGAAGTTAGAATGTGATAAGTGCAAGGAAGAAAAATGTGATGACTGTAGTAACATAGATATAGATCAAAAGCCAGACAAAGACGAGGATTCCAAGAAGAATTTGAGTGGCAGAAAAGTTAGAAGGCCAAGGAAAAACCGCAAGGCGGTCAACAAACAGGAACATGGACAGTTTTTCTTTCCCACATCTATGACAATGCTGTATGGCCCACTGACTGCACCAACGCCGGCTCCAGAAACCACTCCTCAAACATTCCCATACAATGTAACATTTAAACAAGTGAGTTATTTCCAGATTACCTACTTAATTGTACAATGCTTATATTGTTTATCCCGTAATCAAAGAAGCAGGACGGTTGCACAAACTTCAATTTGCTGCTATTTCAGTGGCGAAATCATACAATATAAACATCTTCATACCTTAGACACAATAGTGTTCTGATAATATTCTATATACAAACAGTTGGTTAAAATTCATTCATTATATTACCTGCCACAATTTCTGCTGAACGAAGCTAGCGCTCAGAAGAAAAACCAGAGGGATAAAACTGTTAACCCCTATTTTGAATTATATATTTAAGCATTTATAATATAAACTATATATTTTGCTTTAATTTTATTTGATATTACTCAGTATGAATCTGTAAGTAACACTACAAAAAATAATTAGCATCTCTACGTTTGACCTAATGTTAAAATGTGGATCAAATGGTTGTTTTTGTTTAAAATATTTTTGTTCATGAATATTTGTCATAGTTGGGATCAATTAAATACTGACTCTCTTCAACGTTTTAGAATATTTCGGTATTGATTGAAGTGTGAATAATTTCAGGGCAACTATGTACCCCGAGAGGATTCGGCGGCCGCTGCGGGCATGGAGAGCGCTCAGTTCGACTTGATTCTTTGCTTATCCACCACAAAGTGGATGCACTTGAACTGGGGCGACGCGGGCCTGAAACGCGCCTTCCGCCGCATGTTCGCCGATCTGCGTCCAGGGGGCAAATTAGTACTGGAAGCACAGAACTGGGCCAGCTATAAGAAGAAGAAGCGTTTGACGGTACGTTTATCACTTATCTTGTCACATAACAACAGACGACAACAGAAACGTAGCCGTGCCATGATGTATCGTACCGTAGCGTTGTCTGGAAGAAATCGCAATTTTGTGCGATAAGACCGCCTACTGCGTACGACTTTGTGTACTCATTAATTTGTTATCATCGTTTGTACATGTTATCACCTTTTGTAAAATAAAATTTAAATCAAATAACCACATAACATACATACATATAAAATAAATTATTTTTCATTATTTATTTTGGATAGTTCATTTTCCACCTCAATGTATTTGTATGTATGAATGTCTATTTCAAAATTATTATAAGGAAGGTGACATGAGCCTTAATTAATTTTTATGTTTATCTTTTTTTAGCCAACTATCTACGAGAACTTCAATTCAATCGAACTATTCCCTAATAAATTTCGGGACTATCTGCTATCACCGGAGGTTGGATTTAGTAAATGTTGCATACTTGGAACGCCGCAGCACGCCAGTAAGGGTTTTCGTCGTCCGATTCAACTATACGTGAAGGGCGACTTCACGCCGAGCAAGGCGTGCTGGTCGGACGCGTACGCGCCGTCGTCCCATCACAAGCCCGAGGCCGAGCCCCCCAGGAGGACAGTGTACGCACCGGTCGCGCCCGCCTACAGGCCCAGCGACGACGCGCCCTCCTGCGGAGCCGCAACTCCATACTCGCCGAATTTGGACTGCTGTGCGGACGATTCGCCGTTTTATAACCCTCGCAGTGACTCGTACGCGCCGTCGTACTTGCCGCCGCGGCCCACAGTGTACGCCACGCTCCCGTCTCCGCTGGGCAGCGCGTCGCCCGCCGCGTCGCCGGCCGCGTCCCCCGCACCTCACGCGTCCCCCGCGCCCGACCCGATGTCGGCCCGCGGCTTCCCGCCTCCCGAGCGCTTGTGCGAGGACTAAATTCCACACACTGGCTCTTCCGCCTTTCTTTTATCTTTGTAAATATCAGTTACATCCCCTAGGATTATGTTCTGATAGGCTGAAAATATTTTATAATATTATACCTATTCGTAATGTCAAACTGGTTTTTATTTATGCATCTTTAGATGAAACCTTACATTTTCACAATCATACAATGAAAAGTATTATTTTCTGTGCATTCTACATGTATCGCATTAAATTACTTACGCAATGACAATACAATAACCTGTTCTGTAGTTCGAGTGATGAGGGCCTGATTTCCGACTTGAGGGTTGTGGAATCAATCCTCATTTATGATCATTATTTGGGTGATGACTACAGACCGTGTTTTTGGTGGGCATGAAAACGATTTCTCATGCGTTTCTGTCGTCGATAGTTATTCAGCTGTGTGAGGTCGTCCTGGGTTCTTGTTGTTAAATTATAAAATTTGTAACTTGCAATGCAGGTACGTAGGTGCTCTAAACTCGGCTATACAGCATTACCATTTTACAACTTTCGGTGTGATTTGAGAGATGTGGTATTTAATAAGCGGAAACTGCACTTTGCACCAACTTCATTTCATGAGCAAATTTTACATTTAGAGACGTACGTATGTTAAGTAGGTATCTTCCTAATAAATATATGACGGATACAAAAAGTAACTTGAGAACAGTTAGAACATTATTATAAATATACTAGCTGTGCCCGCGACTTCGTACGCGTTGAATGGTGACTGAGCAAATTTTAATTTTTTAGAATACCTTTATTACGCACATCTGGAACCCAGTTCTTCAAACGTGTTAAAGAACTTCATACATAGTAGCTCCAGTCTTTAATTTCAGCTCTATCAGTCGGAAATCTAAGAAGATTTATGCAAACTTTCATCCCCTATTTTATCCCCTTGGGGATAGAATTGATCAAAATCCTTTCTTAGCAGATGCCTACGTCATAACATCTACCTGCATGCCGAATTTCAGCTCGATCCGTCTAGTGGTTTGGGCTGTGCGTTGATAGATCACTATGTCAGTCAGTCAGTCACCTTTGAGTTATAATATATT